>JAQIWG010001127.1:0-26418 GCA_034695025.1 Chamaedrilus cognettii
GAGAAAAGGGTTTTGTCTTAATAATTCGAGTGATGGAACTAATCTTGTGCCAAACAATGTAGTGCTTAGTTACTCTTGTCGAGACGAAGAGAATAAGCCTATCCGCGAGACAATTGATTCGTAAATAAATGAACTGTGGACGGCGACAAACATACAGAGAAACTGTAAATCCTATGCGCTTTTGCAAATAGATTGCGAAGTTGTTGATTTTTGCATTTTCTTTACATTTATTTGCAGCATCTTGCATTATTTATTGAGCATTCTGAATTATTTGGAGAAAAAGTGTTTTTACGCCACATTTAAAATGAGTTATTTTTTCTCACTTTTTTAAAATTCACAAACTGTAGAGCTATAAGCCAGGATGTGTGAATGTGTCTATCCATCCATTCGTCTAGCTGTTTGTCCATTGATCTCTCATGATGCATTAGTGTAGTTTTAAAGATTTTGCCATCAAATTCTTGCACGTCTGTTGTTTATTTCCCTCGTTAAGTCGTCGCTAAGTCATAGGAGGATTTTGTCAAGCTCAGCAGGGTCCCCGACCCCTCTTATATAAACATCACCTGTTCTCCTGCTGCCGCTTGCAAATAACTGCAGTAGAGAGAATTTTGACTGCGAGTGCAATAATGGAACTTTCCAGACCACCCGCGCCTGAGCGGCGTGGATATTGAGCTCACTGTGTGTCGCTAGTCGGCGCACAGTCAGACTGCAGGCTCCAGACACAATGGACCTTATTAAACTTTCTTATGCTAGCATATACCGCTTGCTTGGCACATGGCATTCGTTTGCCATGTGTTAATCTGTGAGGGTCATTACATGTTCAAATTTAATTGATGTGACTGATAACCACACTGATGGTAGATCTATTACTAGGGGTTTTGAGCCTAGATAAAATAAGGGGCATAACCCTTACTAAGACCCTCAGATTAAAGGTATTTTGCCAGGTCTACCATTTGATTACCAGAATACCTAGTTTATGAATATTGAATGTTTTAGAATGTAAGTTTTAATTATTATATTCATGAGCCGTTTGAATTTTCAGAAATAAAGTTTTGATTAAGTCAACAGCAATATACAACAAAATATGGAAGTTATAATACTAAATGTAGGATTCAAGAAGAGGGTTTAACGCTCGCCTTAGCGTTGAACTCTGAAGATCAACTTCGCGGACTATTTATCCGCTGATTATCAATTTTCTGTCTTTCATAGATGCTGATTAACGTCATAGGGAGATAAACTGCATGATTTTCCGATGGCTACACTCCCACATTTTAATCCGCCAACTTTGGGCTTTTAAGCCAAGATAAACCTCCGTCCTCTTATGATTTCCTATTAACGCTCACTTTTGTTGACGTTGCCATTTCAGCATAATGAACATGCAAAAAAATCAGTCAGAATGAATTATCGATACATAACGAATAAAAACGCACAAAACAGCGTCAATGCAGATGCATATCAATTTCTAAATACATGTTATGTAATACAACGAAGTGAATTGAAGCTTAATAGACGAACCCATCTACGGTTGTGGTTTTTATTTGAGGATAATCCAACTCATGCCAGAGTTTTTTTTCATCCATGACATCCTACAATTCAATACCTACATTACATACCTACGATTCAAGCAAATGATGTTTTTCCATCTTCGTTTGCATTACATATTTTTGGTGCATTACAAGTACAATATACATACACACATACATAACATTTAAGTTATCCTATGCCGTTTGACCCGAGATGCGTGAAAAACTTAAATTTGACTCCTCAACGTTAGCAATAGCAAGCAAAATGCATCGGCAATATTAGATTGGGTATTATAATATTAGATTTAAAACCGTAAGGATAGGCTACGTGATTATTGTAGCTCATTATCAGTAGCCTACATGTACATGTAGGCCTATATAATAGTCGCATATTGGACTATGCATTTTGACTCCAAGCTGAGATGCCGGACCATTGAGGTGCCGAGATGGGTGCCCGCAGTGGTCGGCCTGAGACTGACACGGCCTGCATTCCTTTAAAGCCAGGCCTTCGGAACATTTTTCCATGCTTTTTGTTCAATGTAATTTCTTACATTTATTGACAAAATTCAATTATTAATTGAGGCCTAAAGAGTAATTCATGGCTAGCTAGGTTACATCAGAGGACGACCAATCAGCACAATAGTTAGCCGCCATTCGTTTAACTCGTCTATTCTAACCTCTGACTGGTCGTGGATGATGTAATATCTATTAATACACAGCTGCCAGCTGTTGTCGAAGATGAACTCAGCGATAAGTCAATCGGGTGCGTTTTGGCCTTCATGAAAGAGATTTTTTCCACTGTCAGGTTAAACTTTTTTGGAAGGATAGTCTAAACTGTTGGTTTATCGGAAAGATTAACAAAAGCAGTGATGACTAAGAATCCCGCCCTTATTAGCCTAATATCCGTACCCACCATTGCGAGTTAATCTCGAGTTAGTCAATCGGCGAGTTGAGAGCGACCGTTGTCAATCTCTTGTGCCTAGCGTGACGTCACTCAATCCGCCGATTGGGCCAACTCTAGGTTAACTCACAATGGTGAATACCGATATAATAGTTGTAGCTGAAGAATTGCATGGTTTTGTTTCATACGTATAATAACAAGTACATGAATACATAAGTACTTTTTCAAGACAATAGTGGTTATAATGATTAGAATTATGCATTGTTATAAAAATATACATATATAATAACTAAATATATAGGCATTTCGAAATACATGAACATACGTTAAAATACACGGCTAAATAGTGATTTCTTTAGATAATCACGAATAGATAATATTAGTATATACTCGTTGTATATACTCGTAGGTCATAATAGGCCTACTTTGGTTTTTAAATAGTACCATACTACATGAATCTTGAGTACTAAATTCTACCATTAAGGCCAGCAAGATACTATTATGTTGAAATAAGCTGGCTATAACGTACAGACGCGAATGCCTTTACTATATTGGCCTTGGCCTTAATGATTTGAATAAAAGTTTAAGTACATCAAGTATAAGTAATTTCAAGTTATGAAATGCTAATTGAATAGCGTCTATTATTCGATTGATTGAAATGATCTTTATTTCAGTTTCAGTTTAAAAGCAGAGCATCGACGAGGTGGTTGGAGGGGTTGAATGGTTGAACGCACCCATCTAATATATCAACCCCCCATCATGATGCCGAAAAGCACCCTTGAAGTGTCAAATTTTGACAACCTCAGGGTGCCATTCCCCCCCGCCCCCCCCCCATTCCCGGTCATCAAAACAAATGAGAGGAAAAGGGGGGTTTCCCTCAAACCCCCTCCAGTAACATTTTGGCGCGTATCCCATCCATCTCAACATCTGAAACCTCCAGGAAACTAAATTCTGATTTTCCACCTTATCATTTTTCGGATGGAAGCTTTGGCCCACAGTTTCCGTACTGTAGTCCTATGTCTATTATTGATCCACAGACGAATTTTGAACCTGACGCTTGGCTTTGAACATAGGCCTAATTAACCCTAGGCCTACAACTCATGGCCTTCTCATAAAAATGATCGTCGTACTTGAAAAATCTGGAGGCCTACTTTTGTAACAGCACAGCGTTGATGTCTAGGAATAATGACGGTCTGCTGTTGATCTACAATTTAGCTGAACAGAAATGTAAACATGAATGTGTTCAAGGACGGATCCAGGATTCGTTTGTGGGGGGGGGTGGATATCTATAACTTGTACATGTGTGCTCTATTTTCCCTTTGAAACGAACTCAAGAGCAGGGAAGGGGGGGTGGGTGCTGACGGAACTTTTGTCACACCGCCTTTCACCCATCTATCCAAATCAATGTATCCAGACCAGACTTCTCTTACACATTTACTGAAGAACTTGAGCTTTACTTCTGAACATTTTGTGCATAAAACATTTCTATGCCGCTTATTGTTACATCTGCCACTGTTATATTAACAATTTCGTTACGACAAGATATATTTTTATGCTGGTGGGGGATGGATCCCCCGACCTCCCCCCCTGGATCCGTCCATGAACGTGTTATATCTAGGCACTGCCACGCTGCGGTTCGGTGCGCAATATAATAATGTCTGTTAATTGTGTTAGGCTGTGTTGCAGCGGCGTTCACATCGGCATTAGCCGCGTTAGGAATAATGTTCAATTGTTCAGGTTTCGAATCTCGTGAAAACTAAAAAAGGGAATAACGACCTGCATGACAGAGCTCCCCGGGCGTGCCGTAGGGCGTCACTATAGAAGGGGAGCAGTTCTTTGCTTGACCCCAAGTAAGAAGCCAAGAAAAAAGTACCGAACTTGACTGTAGGCTTTTGTTACACGACGCATGGTGCTTAAATTAGCTCTCGAGTCAAAACGTCCATTGACTCTGAATTAATCAGAATTTTTACATGCATGTTAGCTGCTACAGAGTGCATGTTGTTGAGTTGTTTGTTTACTGCATCGTTTTTATGTTTCATTATCATAGTGAGCTCTTGATTTCAAAAACAGTTTGCGACTGACCAATCGTTCAAATGATCATGAATCGATCATACAATAGAACAGAATATAGACTCAAACTTCATATATATACACCGTGTCCCGAAGGAAAATGACACCACTTTAAACTTGTCATTACTCGGTCAAAAGTTATCAGATTACCCTGAAATTTTATGCACAACAACTGCAATCATATCTACACCAACCTGGAGATTTGTAGAAAAATACAAGTAATGCTGACAAAATCATGGCTGTTTTAAAAATGTACCGAAAAAAGTTTCCACATTAGTTGCTACGTATTGTTCCCTTACAGTCCAGTGACGACTTAGCAGTCACCACTCACCACTAATGTTCAAAGTGTCCCTCTTGGTTGCATTCACAATACAGAAGACCTGGTTATATCCGCTAGACCTTCAGACATGAAGTGTGGAGTCCGCACCTCCACAGGAGCGCGTTTATCATATGGGCATTTGTGATGTTAATCACCACTTCAACTCAAATACTTGAAAGGCGGCTGTTGTTTGATCACCAAATCATGGATCAAGCAATCAAACAGTGGTGTCCCTGTCTTCCTTCATATGTAGGCGAACAAGGAGGGCACTATGAACATCAGCTGTGATTAAATTTATGGACTGCTTGCTTGTCACTTGACACTACGCACGCAAACGCAACAACTAATGTCGGAAACTCTTTTTTTGTACTTTTTTTTAAATAGCCACAATTATGTCAAAATGACTTGCATTTCTCTACAAATTTCCACGTTGATGTAGATATGGCTACAGTTATTGTGTGTACAATGTCAGGCCTAACCGATAACTTTTGACCGAGTTTTGACAAGTTAAAAATGGTATGATTTTTATCTGGACAGGGTGTAGAGCGACATAATAAACATAGGGTAGTTGATAACGGGCTGCACATAGCGGGGGTTGGGGGGAATGGGGGAGGTAGTTTCCGCGGTCTAGCTGGAATTGAAAATGATCTTATGCATAACCGAGGGCAACAGGGGATAATTCTCGGTGTTCGATAGCTGTGTTCAGGTGTATATAAACTCGATAGTTAGTTAAATGGTGTTATTACTATTAGATAATTTTGGATACTTCAAATCCTCCAATCAACATTATGAAGCGTTTCTAATCCCCCAGAACCCCACTCGATCACCATACATGAAAGGTGGTAAGAGCTAAATAAAGCTGTCCGTGAAACCAAATCGAACAGTTTTGACATGCAGAAGTCATAGCTGGGCAATGACAATGAGTAATGCATTTTTTGAGCTTACAAATCTAACCAAGAATTTCAGCTGTTGAGTCTACTAGCTTGAAGCCAGAATGTGATGCGCTGTACATTTAGTTTATTCTACATGCGTATATTTATATACATGTTATATTATTTATATTTATATATTTTATTATACATGTTTTACATGTTATACATTTTTATTATACATTAAATTTATCATACATGTATTTATTAAATCATGTAGGTTTGTAAGCTAGTTACGTTGGGATTAAATGTCGTTAGTCGATATAGGCCTAATTGTCGTTCCACTATAAATAATCATTCAGGAAGGGCACTCGGTGTCACAAAATAAAGTATCTCGTGATGTTGTATTCCATCCATGACGCAATTACGGTCATAGCATAAAAACCAATCAACAAATTTGCATGAAATATTATAAAAATATTAATCGTGGCTCGCTTCCTACCCCGAAGAATTCTGAGATTTATGAGTGCCTTAACTCTTCAAAGTTAAAACTGGGTCTATTTTTGCTGACAAAATGTATTCCCTTTCATTCAAATGTTGGATCATTCAGACATGTTCGTCATTATTCGCGCATTAAGCTATCTCTTTGTGAAACCAATGATCCGTGTAACACCAAATTTGGGCGTGTTGTAGATGAGTATTCTCTCCGAATTTTTGCCAATTTTCACACGTGTATGTCCAGTTGCAAATTATTATGGTCTGCTGCACTTCTTCTGTAGTCTGCTGCATTTTTTCTGTAGTCTGCTGCACTTCTCTCGCAAATACGATTCAAGCAAATGACGTTTTTTCCATCTCTGTTTGCATGACACATTTTGGTGAGTTACAAGTGCAATATACATACATGAAACATATGTACGACACATAGACATAATAGAAACCCAGCTTAAGAAAAATATCTACTCTGTGGTAGGAAGGATTGTGGACGTGGTTTGAAATATGGACATGGAGAAGAATGGAAAAAATTAGCAGGACAGACAAGAAAACAAACGAAGAAGTACTAACGAGAGTAGGAAAAACCAGAACAATGTTACAGATGTTAACCAGACGAAAGAAAAGCTGGATCGGGCATATCATGAGAGAGGAGGGACTAATGAAAATCGTCATGGAATGACGAATGGAAGGAAAGAGGGGGCCGAATAAGAAAGAGGGGGCCGGAAGAAAGCGAATAAGAATGATAGATGATTTGATTGGGAAGGAAACGTATGTAGTGCTGAAGAGAAGGGCCGAGGAAAGGTCAGAATGGAAAAGTTGGATGCCAGGAAGCTTCCACGCGGCAGCACGCTAGTGAGTTAGGAAGGACAAGCACCAGAACAGATATAAAAACGATGAAAATTTGTATCATTATTATGTGTATCTAAGAGAAAAATACTACTCGAATAATCAGGTCGCGTCTCAGGTCGAGTCCGGTTTTAGCACCCGCGGCGCGCTAATTGGGCTAGGGGGGAAAAATGCCTCCCCTAAACAAATTTAGGGTGGACAGTGCCCCCCTTAAAATGCCTCCCAAGTTAAATTTAGAAAAACTGTATAAGCTTAAATGAAATGAATGGTGGTCTCCGCCAAGCAAATGATTGAAAATAAATGTGTCGCAAAAAATGTCTGTCAGCACCCCCTCACCCCCGCTCGTGAGTTCTGCGCCGTCTGCCCCAACTAAAATGAAACCGCTCCGCCGCCACTGTCGCCACCCATTATAATTCCCCGTCAAAAGCCTCGTCCATTGCGTATGTATTTTACTAGCTTAATTCCCTGCCGCCAAAATGCAGATTCAAGTTTTGAAGCAAGCATATGGTTCATCTTCTCTTCTGTTTTTCTCAATTTGCCAAACGTGTGTTTTTCACTTGCAGATCTGTAGCACCAGCGAGTTCACTGAATCAAGTCTATGATGTTTATCTGAGACTCCTATCTCGGCGGCTGGCAGCAAATATCTTTCTGTGAATTTCCATGAAACAACGCAGTTGGCCTAGTCCGTTATAGGATATGACAGGAGATATGGAGGGAGGGATGATGGGAGAGTCAAAGTGAACGTTTTGGCATTATGTAGGACGGTTCGTCGCCAGGCCTGCGCTTAGGCCTGCACTGGTTTAGTTCAGCAGCGCTTTCGGTTTTGATGCACGCTCTAAAAGTTCTGCAAGTTTTGACTAGGTTAGGTTAAGCGGATAATAATAGCGCAATGGCAGACGTTGTTTCATGAAAGGGCCAATCACAGCCCTCCATCCCTCCGGGATCGGTAAATGAATTGAAGCAGTACGGCGCAGGGCCAACTTCAGCAGCTGACCGGGGCTGATCCCTGAGTGTCGCCAAGTGAATTTCAGCGACGCAAACTGCATCGTCTGGCACTGCAATACCCTCGCGTGTCGCTGTGACGTTAAACAGAAAAAAAGCAAACGCAGCAATCGTTGTTTTATTAAAGCAGCATTTAGCCTAATTATTCCGGTTACGTTTTGGGACGTGTTTTTGATGAACGGTTAACTTAAGATAATTATATCTAAGGTTTCTAAAACCGAGCGAAATACAGCCTTACTAGCTTTCACCGCAGCAACAGCAGCAGCAACATCAGCAGCAGCAGCAGCCATGAAGTACGACGATATATACGAGCACATTGGCCAGATGGGACGATTTCAGATGTGCGCCTGTGCCGCCATCTTCTTTTTCTCCTTCTTCGCCCTGGACGCCGTTAACATGATATTTATCGGGGCCGACATGGCCCACTGGTGCGCTGACCAACCCCCGGGACTGTTGGCCAACACATCCCTTCAAGAACATCTGACCGGAGCGGCCAATTTATCGATTGAGCACCGGATAGCCATGCAGTCGGCAATGGCAAATCTATCGAACAATCAGAAATTATCCATGTTTGCCGAAATGTTCGGTTTATCCGGTGAGCAGCGGTTAGAATTTATGCCGCAGGGATTTCAGTCTCAAGATTTTGATTCTTGCCAGGTGCATTGGATTGTGAATGCCAGCGTATTTGCTGACATTCTGAGTGTAGACGATATACGTGTAGGGGAAGAATCTCAACAGGACGGTGGTGATTATGGAAACGGAATTACAGTGGGCGTTGATTTTCCATTGGATGAAGAAATGGAAAAGGAGAGATTGAGAGAGGGTAGTGAACCGTTGGCTGGGGTGAAGAAGAGAAGGGATGGTAAAGAGAAGTTGAAGGGATTGGATGAAGGTGTGGTGGTTATCCATAGTGCTATGGGCGGCGAGTGCAGCAGCTGGGAATACGATCGGTCGACGTTTGTATCATCAGTCGTCAGTCGGGTCAGTCAGCTAGTGTTGAAGTAAATTTTTCATTGTTCTGCGAGGCGCTGTGGTGTAGTGGCTAAGGCGTTGGACTTTGAGTCTAGAGGACCAGAGTTCGAGTCCCGGCGCCGGCTACCATGAAACCATGCGTTACAGGCCCTTCTGCAAGGCTGTTAAACACACAAGTGTCGCTACCTGATAATCATTGTCCAGGATATTTATTATTCTGGTTGGCGACAGGAAGGGCATCCGGCCGTAAAAACCCAGCTTCAATATAGATGCCTAACCTGTGTAAACATGGACACGGCGTTACAGGCTTGCCTGTAGCGTATAAGAATGGACGTCAAAAACGATGATTATTATTATTTATTATTATAGTCAGTTATTATGTTAGCTGCTACTGTGTAAATTAACTTTTTATTGGTACCATATTGACATTGACCACTTTATGAGACAAAAACGTTCGAAAAGCATGAAAGTGATGAGTTGCTTGTAATGAATTTGCATGAAGTAGTCTAAATTTTATTAAGGGAGAGGGAATAATATAGGTCAAGATCATATAGGCCTGTTAGGTTTAAGATTATTAAAGACTCCCTAACAAAATCTTCAAAGATTACAGCTTTCTCATTCCTACTATATCTTTCAATGTTTTTAATGTCCTCCTCAATCTCAAAAATAATTCAAATTTGAACTTCTCCTTCCTTGAATATTGAATATCTGAACACGTTGTTTAATATTTTGGCAATTCCCTACGACTCCAGCGATCTGAATTTGAATATCAGCAGAAGCGAAACTTTAAAACCTCTTTTGATTTCTTGTATGTGGTCAGCTGCACTTCTCCTGCAGATCTGTGATTTAAGCAATGGAAGTTTGTCATCCTCTGAATATAGGTCATGTACTGCCAATAAAAGTATGACGTTTTTGACACATAACATGACTTAGTATAGAACAGGCATACACTCATAAGCCTACACATATACAATGCATGCAAACTTACTGGAATGAGACTTCTTTTTTTATCGGGTTTTAGCAGATTGAAGGTTTTAAGGTGTGACTTTCTCATTGCAGTTTGACTTGGTGTGTCGACGAGAACACTTGAACCAGTTCGCCTCTACCCTTTTCATGATCGGATCTGTGGTCGGCGGCGTTGTGTCCGGAGTGCTGGCCGACAAGTAAGGGGTAATTACTGCTCAAACTTTGGGTCTCGTGGACGTCCTTGGACGCCGAAACGGATTTATGACTCATTATACAGGGCAATGGGCGCCAGCCTGGGGGATAGGAGGGACAAGTGCCCCCCCAAGAAGATTTATGAGGGGGCAAAGCCCTCCCAACAATATTATTTTGCCTTTCAAATGTTCTGAAAATTATTTTAAAATTGTAGAAATGTATGTGAAAATTTTTCTCCTTACAAAGTACACCATATTTGTACAAGATATATATAATATAGATAGGTCATATTTTTCATTTGCGAATCATATACTGATTTGACAGTGCCACATGTAGTTGGTCTATGCTAATGCCCCTAATTTTTATTCGTATCCCACTTGTTGGAGTTTAGCAATCGGCGTTTTTGTCTCAAGCCGGGCAAGCTTACACCACTTACTACATTTTCTGATTAAGTTCTAGATTCACTTTGGTACCTCAAAGCGCTTTGTCACAGGCTGGGGCGGCGGACGTCGCTGCTGCTGTTCCTGATCATCAAGACAGGGGGGCTGCTCGGCTCGGCCCTCTCCCCCTCCTACCTCAGCTTCGCCGCCGGGCGCCTTGTCCTCGGCATCGGGTCCTCGGCGTCCTTTGTCAACGCCTACATACTGTGTGCGCGGCAGTAGCTAGTGTTTAGTTAGTCGCGGGTTAAACTGTAAGGTTAGAACATAGTGTTTAAACTGTAAGGTTTGATCATTGTGTTTATGTGGAGTATAGGGAGGAGAGGTAACCTGCGGGGTCTGGGGAGATGGAGCCAGAGTTTGTTTGATACCAAATCTCCTGGGCCATTAGTTTGCCCTAGTTTGCGTGGTCCCCCGTGAACTCCTGAACCAATGTCATCACAAGAAATGTACAGTTATAATAATATACAGTGGTGAAAGGGACTTTTTATATAATAATATGCAGTCTTTATAGGAAAAAGATTCTTAGGAATCCTCAAGGACGGTCTTAGCTTTAGGCCGCAGCAATATTTGTTGGCATCATAGCAGTTCAGGAATTTAACTGTATACTACGATAATGGCAAATGTTTGCGTGCACTAGTCACCAATTTGTGATTGCTCAATGTCGGTTTCGGTCCTCATTTGTACCTTTTATTTATAGATCATCAAAGCTTTCCGTTTTATTAAAAATAAAGTGCCATCTAGTTCCACTGTTGATAGGCCTACGCTATTTCAGTATTTCAGCCAATCGGAACTTATGTCATAATTCTGAAGTACAATAAACATGGTACTTCTCAATCTGAGTTTGTTGGTTGTCTCTAAAGTTTAAAATGTGCATTCACTCTTAATCATTGATCTCAATTTAGCCAAAATTAATGATTTAAAAAAAAAAATTATAATAGAGCATGCATTCAGTTGCATTATTGCCATATTTGGGTTGCCTTGATGCTTTGTCTTGATGCTACTCACTACGTTATGTTGTTTGCCTCGGTGACAAAATAAAGAATTTATTATGTGTTGGCCACGTGCAGTGATGGAGATAGTCGGGCCGAGATACCGTTCGTTCGCCGGGTGTGGGATACAGGTCGCAACGAGCGTGGGGTTCATGATCCAACCCGTCATCGCCATGGCAACGAGGCATGACGTCAGTTTTCAACTCGCGTTCCTTGCGCCGAACGTCATCGTCTTCATATTTGTCTTGTGAGACAGATACCTGTTATTTGTAGTATTTGTCACGACAATAAGTTGATTGTAATAGTCTTTATTATTTTGTTGAAATTAAAACCAAGTTTATGTTATTTGTATACTTTTTTCTTACCTAGCAATGCTTGTGTTATATTTTTTTATCGTACTTCTTGTTGTCATGACCTTATCTTCTTTGTGACATTTATTACACAATTATCTTACAATTAAAGTCAGGACCATGTTGCTAGACTTAACTTAACCTGTATAAAATTATCATGCTTTACGTATGATCGTGGATTGCATGAACGTGCATTGAGATAGAGATTTAGATAAAATTATACACTGGCCTATCAGCACGCTTGTACTACGGTTAGATATAAAATTCATGATGGTTGGCACACGGTGATTGATTGGTTTATGATCTTTATCTCGATCTTAGGACATTTTAATAGATCCACCATGAGCGTGCTGGTAGACGATGCAAAAGCTGCTATTTTACATGCACTTCTGGCAGAGAACGTATGTAAACCTACCCTTGTAGGTCGGGGATCAAAAAATTGTCCTGCAGCCCAGAGCTCTCAGGGAAATTCGTAAAAGGCGACTAAGGAGGTGGGAGCGGTTCTTTGCTTGATATAGCCGAGGCTGAGGCACTGAACTGAACTGTAATAGTCTTCGTTACTACACACAGTCCTTTGACTCCTAAAACACTCTGTAGACCTGTTCTCATTATTCACTAGACTGAAAATAGTTTGATGGTTACAATCTAAAATCAGAAATAAACTGAGAAATTTCATTTATCCGATAAATAATCAACAAACTATCGCAGGCTTTGCCGTAGTTAAACTAGTTTTAACGAACTCTTTTTACAGATGTTTTCTTAAGAATATATTCAAAATTGCATGCTGTTTTTACTACACTTGCTGAATCGTCCACTAAGACGCTTATGCCATAGTTACAATGATTCTTCCGACCAGATTCCGGCCATCTTTAAGAAGAAGATGATGATCTATCTTGCACAAAGACAGCGCTTCCGGGATGACTTGTGCTCTGTCAGATTTCTTTCTCATCTCTCGGTCGTCTTTCAATCATCTTCCCATTGGCCACTATATCTATGGCATAACCTTTTTTTCGTGAAGATGTCTTGCAGGAAGCCGGCGTCGCTGCAGAAGCGGGAAACGATACAGTGAGTCTTCCGAGCGGATTACGGGTAGAACTTTTCCAGGAAGACAACCAGAATAACCAATGTAACTTAGGCTTTATGGGGCCCCTGCAGACCAGGGATCTAAGAATTGGCTTGCAGCCTAGAGCTCCCCGGGCAAGTCGTAAAAGGTGACTAAAGAAGGGGTAGCGGCTCTGTGCAGGCTTCCTTGCGCAGAACAGGACTGTATATAGCTCTTGTATGCTATGCACGTTCCCTAAAATGCAAAAAAGCAAAACAAACATCAGCCTTTATGGATTACTTTGCTCAGGATCGTGCCCGAGTCGCCACGTTGGCTGATCGTCGTGGGGCGCCATGCGCAGGCTGAGCGTGTCTTCAAACAAATGTGTCGCGTCAACAAAACCTCGCTGCCCGTCGGCTTCGACGTACGCAAAATCGAAAAGGTGCATGGAGAAATTTTGGCGGCAGTTTTGAAGAGTTGTGTTGAAGAGTTTTCTAGAGCAGCGGATCTGAAATTTTTCTTTGGCGAGCCACATTTTTGCTGAACAAAGCACTAACGGCTACTTATTTAGGAGGGCAAAGCTTTGAGGATCAGCTACAAAAGAGGTCTTCACCAAATTCCTTCTGGCGCATAAGTAATAACGGGGCGGGGGGTTGCTGACAAATTTTTTTGGTGCCATTCTGGTCAGTGCTTGTTCACTTCTAAGGCTATAGGTAATAGTACTTGCCCTTTTCACGCTATTCTTTTGCCATTCTTCCTTCGCACACAAAGCACTAAATTAGGTAAATTTTCTCAGCCGTGCTACGATGACATGCCTAGTAGCATCACCGCGGACCAAATGACCCTATTATTAGTGGTTCCGCAGACCAAAGTGGCACTTTTAGCTGCGTTCCATGGGCCACTTGAAATGTCGTGGCGGGGGAGTTTATTTCTACAGTGCAGATATTCAGATACATGCTGTGACTCATCTCAGTCTAACTAAAATCAATTGATATTCATGGTCTACTTGCAAACTGGTTAGTTTCATTGTATGGCTAATTGAATTAAACCAAGTGTGATTTTAAATTTGTCTCTCACTTTTTGCCTCTCCCAGGCCGGGATTTCCATCAGTTTATGCTACCCGTGCCGAGCCAAGGTCCCTTGATTGAAACTGACATTAGCCCGCTAGCGTTGCTGTTATTATTACCTCAGTTTGGCAAAAGGTTCAACTGATAGTCGTTGCCTGATGTCCAGGAAGACGGTCCACAGAAGGGTTACGCCATCTTGCTCAGCTACCGACGCATGCGATTGAGAAGCATCGTCATGAATGTTATCTGGTATACAAGGGTGTCTTATTTCGTCTTTAAAATTAATTATTTCAGTGCGGAATGTAATTTTGATCACTAAAACTTGGCGAAGCAGCGAGTGCAAACAAAGGAGATTGATCTCCGAAAAGCTTTTGGAATAATGCCTGTATCTAACTCTTGCAGTACTTGAATAAAGGTAGAATTACGATTTCATACGAGCCATGAAATTCAATAAATATGATCTTCAAGTGAAAGATATTTCAGAAATTGAATTTGATGTGTGAAGTCTTCTTAGCTCGTTTGCATTATCCCTTGCATTTGTGCTAATATAAATGAACAGTTAATTTAAATGGCCCAAGTGCATGTTTGTAAGAACTAATTGTAAAACAGTGGTTCAGAATTTGAATTTGATAAGCCCTTGAAACGACTTTTCGTGAATGTGACACGCTGCAACTTGAATTTTTTCACAATTTGCAATCGCTAGGCCTTTGCAATGGTCTACAGTGAAATTTTATACCTCTTGTCTTCTGCACAGGATTTGGGCAACTAAACTGAACGCTAATGATCGTCATTACAATCTTGACTGGCCAAAATCTTCTTTAAATTTAATATTAACATTGCGTTAAGTTTATCGATTGGCAAAATCTAAAAATAACTAATTCTAAATCTAATAATAACTCCAAGCTTCAAGTATGCTCTTTACAGAGGGCCTCAACCTAAGCCTGCGGTTATATGTTTATCAAATAGGGCAGTTATGAAATCCATTAATTTAATGCAATTACATATGTCAAATAGAACTTTACGGGTACAGGAAATAGATGGTTTTAACTTGATAAAACATTTAGTTTTTAAATGACAACGTGTTATTGTCAATTACATATGTGCAGTTGAGAAAAATCTTTTCATTATGGCCTGAGAGAGAGCCTTTTCGAATCCTCAATTGAATGTTTAGCCCACCTTTTTTCACATATACAGAACTTCAGAACAAAGTACAAGCATTATACAT
The DNA here is from genome assembly GCA_034695025.1 of Chamaedrilus cognettii. Taxonomy (NCBI): domain Eukaryota; kingdom Metazoa; phylum Annelida; class Clitellata; order Enchytraeida; family Enchytraeidae; genus Chamaedrilus; species Chamaedrilus cognettii. The sequence goes on from JAQIWG010001127.1 coordinate 15,263, forward strand.
ATTGCGTGAAACATGCTCTTTGTGTTTCATCAGGTAATTTGACATTTTGGTCATTTATATCATGTGTGTATGTTCCAATGTTACAAAGGTGAATAAAAACTAATGAAATAAGCAAAATGTCAGCGCAGGTTCACATCAAATCTCGTGTACTACGCCATGGCGCTAAACGTCGGCTACCTCCCGGGGGACATCTTCATCAACACCATTCTCTCCGCCGGACTCGAGGTCCCCGCGATTATCGTCTGCGTGTTCCTCCTCGACTGGGCGTGGCTGGGCAGGAAGGGGTGCGCCATCTTGTCCTTTCTCTTGTCCGGAGTGGCGCTCTTCCTCTGCATTCCTATGGAACTGATCGGTAAGTAAAAGTGATCGGTAAGTAAAAGTGATCGGTAAGTAAAAGTAATCGGTAAATAAAAGTCATCGGTAAGTAAAAGTGATCGGTAAGTAAAAGTCATCGGTAAGTAATTTCAATCAGTTTGGTAAATGAAAATAGATTAATAATTATCTACAGGGTGAGTCATAAAAAAGGCTCCCCTACCACAATCGCGATAACTTGCTAAATTGTAACATTTTTACTCCATTTTTTCAGAGCTGGTAGCTGAGATAATCTTCAACAGAACCCTGCAATTTCAAAAATAAATCTCTTTTAATTCAAAAGTTATGAAAATTTTATGAAAAAGTCAAAAAATCGTTTTGACCAACAATTCGAAGCCTATGCAGAGCGTTTTCATGAATGCAAGTAGCAGCGTTTTGATTTTTCTTGCATTGTTTGGCTGTTGGAAAGAGGCCGATAAGTTTTGGTTACCAATCTGGTGTTTGCCATCAAGTGAACGCCATCTGGTTCAAGACATATCCAGAATCCCTTATGGCAACACAAGCACGGCTTATCGATCAGCTGCTGCGACAAGTCAACTTAAGGCTCTCTTCCAGTAGCCCCTTCAGTTCCGCCATGGTCGTCAGCTATAGGATCTGCAGTGGGACTTGATCTTTCTATTGTTCATCTTTCTACACAGTAGTTGAGCGGACTTAGTATTTGACAGTTGGGCAACGAAGGGCTGACACTTTTAAGCATCAGCATGGCGTGCTTAGTCCTAAACGTGTTGGTTGAAACAATTTTTTGACTTTTTTCAAAAAAGTTTCATAACTTTTGAACGAAAAATTATTTCTTTTTGCAGTTTCTGGATTCTGCTGCTACTCAGCTACAAACCCTAAAAAGATGGAGCAAAAAAATTTAAAATTTGGCGAAGTTATCGCGATTGTGCTAGGGGAGCCTTTTTTATGACACTCTGTATATTTAATTTAATGAAATACAGCTATTTTTTAAAAAGTGAGTTAGTAAGAATTAGCCTAATTTGGCTTTTAAATGTGTTCTGTGGTTGCTATTGCCAACTGCTTTCTTTCTTGTATTTTGTCTTGGTTTTCACCATGGTTGCTCAGGGTGAGGGGAGGTCATCTTTAGACTCCAAAACTTGCTTTAAGCCTAATATAATGAAAGCGTCTGTTTTATTTTCTGAAAATAAATAATGTTTGTTATTATTATTTTGTTTGTAATAATGGATTAGACAACATAAAAGGAGGTTAGTTTAGTTATTTTACTATTTTTTGTTTATAATTAAATTATTTCATAGTTCATGAATGTTTGATTATGAACTTCTAAATACTTACCATGCTAATTGTTGTACTGATAAGAATACATAATATATGCTGTTATAGCATAGGAAATTATACTTAAATCAGACTACTTATATTACTACTTTATACAGTGCAACCTAGGCGAATAGATGTTGCATTATTGCATGCTTAATATTGAGGTTTCTTTGTTCACAGACTACGGTGTAGCGGTGACGTCACTCAACATTGTCGGCAAAGCGTCGGCTGTGATAACTTACTCGGTGCTCTTTGTGTACGCTTCTGAGATCTTCCCCACGGAGGTGCGCAACGCTGCGATGGGCGTCGCGCAAATGTTTGCTTGCATTGGCAGCGTGGCGGCTCCATACGTCGGCAAACCAATGGTAATTTATTGGCAGCGTGGCGGCCCAGTACGTCGGCAAACCCATAGTAAGGTATTGGCAGCTCGGAGGCTCCGTACGTCGGCAAACAAATGGTAGTTTATTGGCAGCTTGGGGGCCCGTACTTCGTCAAACCCGTGGTAATGTACTGACAGGCTGGTGGCTCTGTACTTCACAAACCCATGGCAATGTATTGGCAGGCTGGGGGCTCCGTACTTCACAAACCCATGGCAATATATTAGCAGCCTGCTGGCTCCGTACTTCACAAACCCATGGCAATGTATTGGCAGGCTGGTGGTTCCGTACTTCACAAACCCATGGCAATGTATTGGCGGGCTGGGGGCTCCGTACTTCACAAACCTATGGCAATATATTAGCAGCCTGGTGGCTCCGTACTTCACAAACCCATGGCAATGTATTGGCAGGCTGGGGGCTTTGTACTTTGTTAAACTCATGGCTGTGTATTGCCACCATGTCGGCTCCATTCATTAGCTCAGCGCTGGCAGAGGGCTAGCTCGCGTGGTCTCATGGTTAGCGATTTTGACTTATAATCAGGGATTCTGGATTCAATTCCCAGCATGGGCTCTTGTTTCAGCGATTCACATTTCGCATTGCTTGAAGTGAATGGCGATTCGAACTAGTTTGCTAAGATCTAGATTTGTTTAAGATCCCTTTATGAGCGAGGCTCCCGAGGCCTCAGTCATGAATGCATCCTATGAAAATCTTATTCTCAATGCAGTGCAAAATTTGTCACAAGATTTGTTTTTCATCAGCAAACTACTACATCGCAGCAGGTGCAGTGATTTAGTGGTTAAGGTGTCTGACAAAGAATCTACAGACAAGGAGTCTACTTGAATTACTTCAATGCTGCTGTAATGATCAACCACTTTGAAAATTACTCTTTACATAATTAAGATAGATAAAAAATCTCTTGTAGCGTACGTGTAACTGTTATGTGACAAGTGTCACGTAATGATCAATTTAGTAGGAGTAGTACTCCAAAAACGAAGTTTATTTGAAACTTTAATCGGATTTAGAAATGGGTAGGAGTAGCATTACTCATAAAAACGGACGATGGTGGAGTAGGGCTGCTCGCTTTTTGGCATCGTGTGGCATAAGTAATTACAGCTGCACTTACATTACAGGCTACCAGAGAGAACTGTTACTTCAATGCTTGTTGATAATTTAGAAGAGTTCAAAAAATATATGAAAATAGGCCGATTGTTAAGAAATGACCAATGAATTTTGATACTCCCCACCTCCGCCCCGCTCATGAGTAGGCCTATGCTCCTTTTTTGAAAGGCATACTCTTATTTTGTAAGGGCTAAACTGAACTTTGAACATGTGTGTGCAGGCGGAGCTGTGGCGCCCCCTGCCCTACCTGGTGCTGGGGGTAACGGCGGTCCTGTCTGGCCTCGCCTGTCTCCCTCTTCCCGAGACCCTCGCCCACCCCCTCTGTGATACCGTCGAGCAGGCTGAGAGCTTCCTTGGCGGGTCAGATTTTCTCCCCCACTCTCTCTTGCTATCGTTATTTTTACTGTATTACCAATAAATCAGCCATTTTAGGACAGTATTTATTTTAGACAAGTATGTATCTTATCTAATGATAATAAGTTAAAATGATGTAATTAATTATAATATATTCCAAGTGCACCATTAAAAAAATTAGCTAAATCAATCAGTTTCTCTAATATTATGTCTGCAAAAACAACTCACTGTTTTTGAAAAATTTAATATTTTTTTTAGTTCAATCGTTCTTCGCGTTAAATTGCTTTTTGTTTCGGATGCTCATCATTGAAGAATAATAACGTCAGTGCTAAACTGGCCTAACATAATTGGCAATTTTCAAATTTTTTGTGACGTCATGTAAGCAATGACGATTCATCATTGGTTGGCTTGCCCATATTTGGATAGATTTGGATCCCCACTGCACTGCCACTGCCAAGTGTTGTCGCTGAAAACGCCACTGAATATGACTAGATCATTATTTCAATGTTGTGAAGCTTTGCTGCACTGTTTTAATCGTTTAGAAGTGAAGCAAATTCATTGAGAGACGAATCGAATGAAATATTTTTTCGCTGTTTTTTCAGAAAATCCAAATATATGCCTAAAGCTAAAGAAGCAGCGCCTCCTATCGAAACGAATGAAAATGGAGTGCATAATCTTGTCAATACCAAGTCGATTACACCCGAGGATGAATTATGTGACGACAAAGATTCAGAAGCCGTCACACTCGGTTCACAAGCTTAGACTTTCAACTAGTAGCTCACTATTTGAGATTCCAGTATAGTTGCACCGGTGTTTGTAGTTGCATGCATGAACTACAGTTAAGTCTTTATCTGCCGTTGAATTGCCTGAATGTGTGTTGAGATCAAGGTGGACATAGAAGCATAGCGCTGACCAATCAACGTGCATGAACCACGGATGGATCTTCATTTTAGGATGGTACAAGCACACCGATTGATCAGTCTATTTTTATTGTGATTATTCTCACAACTGAACGACATAAATTTTTTCAACAACTACTGCACGCAATAAGCGTTGTCAATTAAAGTTAACCACATCAACTTGAACCAATACTTCATACTTCCATCAATTTTTGTTAGATTTTATCAAGGGGCAAAACGATTAAGTAGTTAAAGTTGACCTACAGAAAACGCATCTGCTATACTGGTGAAATACTTTATTGCCGTTTGCATTTAAATGTTCTGATAATAATCTCTCTTATGCTCCAATTCAGTAGCTGCTAGCAATCCAATGATATCCAATTCATGTTTCAACAAGATTTTATTCCAGCATACACGTGAAACCATAGAAGAGCGTGGTAACAGTCCAAGAAAGGCATGACTCCAAAGTGCTGGCCGTCAAAGTGACGCGCTGTCAATTTAGCAGGATGGTGCCTGTTATGTGAAAGTCCAAAAAGCGACAGGAAATATCAACGTCGAACACTTGAAGCATGAAATAGCCGAAAAGTGGGACAAATTTGCTTTTTCTGTAGGTATCACAAGGATACAGCAGCAGCGTGAACAATGTAATTAGCTTGCTCGAAAGATGTTTACAGCAATTATGAAGTTTCCTAACATGGTTGACACGTTTTTTTGTAGGTAAACTTTGACTACTAATGTTTTTTATAACGCTTGATCAAATTTCACAAAAATTGCAGAAGTATAAGTAATAGTTTAAGTTAATGTAATTAGAATTTAATTCACAACGCTAATTGTGATCCGTTGTTATTGAAGAAATTTGTTGGATCATTAAATTTTTAGAAACGGTGTACAGACTCAATTTGGGCTCGATTTCAAAACGCGTTCAATTAATTCAATGATTGAATAGTTATTCCATCGCCTGTAATGTTTAACATGTGATCGACATTGCTTGCTCCAATTTGCTATCATAGCATACGTGTTTTAAATTAATATCAAGAAATCAACTTTAGTCAGTGTGTTAGGCTCTAAGTTTAGAATTTTGCACTCCGCGATTTCTTTCGTTTATTGATAGATATATTTGTGTTTTCTCAGTTTTAAAATGTCGCTATAGTATCTAGTGTGAAATAGAACAATCTGAGTTTGTTTTGCCTTATAGGTCTATTTATATCCCAGTTGACTTTTTACAGTTTACAATCTTTCATATTTCTTTAGCATCTGGTTGTAGGGTAATAATAAATCTCATATTTATTTAAATTGTTGATATTTATTTTGTTAAGATTAAATCATTGGAATGTCAACGTTTGATATAATGCTTGTAGTTTTAGTCATTGGCACCGTTGATCTCCTTGTGAATTTGAGTGAAAATTAACGTGTTTGTTTTATTGATATTAGTAGAAGCATGATTTGAATAATTCCCAGAAAAGAAGGCTTAGAAATTTCACTACGTTTCGGGTCTGTGTAGTGCTCTAACATTTATTGAGTTCTTGAGTAATAGTCTCCAATGAAACGTTACTGATCTGATGCAAAGGCCTACATTTTTATAGAAAATTCATTTCTTGCTAGCATTTTTCCGCCAAATATTTCTATATAACAACGTTTTCACAAGTCTTTCTGAAGAGATTGTATACTGCATACAAAGTAGTTATCAAATTACATTATTGCTGTGATCTCACTTTATTACCCTCCAGGATTATTGAAGTGAATGGCATATTGGCATTTTTGTTGGTGTATCTGGAACTAACATTTTCTACATGTATGTTTTTCATACGACGCGGCGGCGCTTGAGTACAGTAATATAATGTGTGCACGCTTGACTTGGCTTCTCGAAGGAACAGCAAGAAAGATCAAATTTAGATGATGGTATTATATTTTTTAAAGTCAATTCCGTTAGAGACTGCAAAAAGCGTGGCCGCGCTTGTCTCGTTTTGTCGCGGTTTTTGAAAATCCCGCAACTTTTGTGTACTTTGAAAGATTCCCTCGACTTGCTCATTTTTCTGGAAATCCGCAATTTTCCTGCATTTTTTTGCAAATTTCTGCTAATTTTCTCACATTTTCACCGAAATACCGCAATTTTTTACACGAAACTAATATTTATAATTACCATAGTTAGCGACAAATGGCAAAATATCATCGACACAAACACAAAGTTGCTTGTCACGCGTCACTTTAATGCATCGGTTGATGCAAGCAATGAGATAGATCAGTGAAATTAAAAAATACGACAAGCTTCAAGGCTGTTGATGTACACTTTTTTATGAACGAATTTTTCGGATATTTCTCTCATATTTCTCGCAAATTTTTTCACAGCATTTGGAAATTCTGCGGAATATTTTTAGTTTTTGTCGCGCTTAATGCAGTCTTTAATTTTGTTTTTGATTCTTTTATGCTTATGAATTTCATAAAATTAATGCAACCTCAAATTCTATTCGTGCATTTTAATGGTCCAAATGCCTCACGTTGTTTTGTTGTTGATAATTTTGTTAGCTTACGAATTACAAATTACCATTTTCTATGTATTCATGACAGAGAATTTAGTATGAATCAGTCAATTATTGATTGCAGTGTAATTGGTTTAAATCAATTTTTTAAGCTTTCACAATTGCTCATTCATTTTGTAATTTTGGTTACCTTTTTCACACAGAACCAATTGCACTGAAAGCAAATCTGTGCCACACTAGCCCTATTTATATAATTTTAAATTGTCTATAAAATTAATGAAGCAACGTAATTGATTATTTAAGGTTAACGCTGCAACCTTTAGATCAGTGATTCCCAAAGTGTGGTACGCGTGCCAGAAGTGGCACACAATCTCTTTTCAAGTGGCACGCGGAACCGCCGCTGAAAGTGCCACTTTTGCACCCGTCGATGTTGCTAGGCGTGCCACTGTGGCACGCGTCTATATTTTGTAGTCTGTGACGTGTGGTGTGACGTCGATGATTGCCGCGGAAACGTGAATTCGGTATCGTTAGGCCTAAGTCTATGAGTAGTTATATTTAGAATGGTTGAAAAAGAGACAAAGACATTTAAGAACGGCTTAGAAAATTTCTGTCAGCACCCCTCACCCGCACCCCCTCCCCCGGTCGTAAGTTCCGCATGAGAAAAAGTTTGCTGGCGACTTCCATTTCGAGTGGCACGTGAAGATCTGTTGAACAAAAATGTCGCACACGACAGAAAAAGTTTTGGAACTACTGGTTTAGATCCTCGCTGACGTCCCATGAGTTGAATGTAAATTAACACATCTCCGAGAAGACGGTCTTTCGTCAGTTCTTCTACGGCCGCAGCCTACATGTAACGCACAGGATCTAAGCTAAGTCTAACCCAAACTACTCGACGTTGTTCGGTCAGCGGACTGAGTGCTGTAGTTAATCCTGACCAAAAGATGGACAATATAGCCAACAATGTGCCCGAGAAAAGACACTTTCTGCTTCTCGCATTGTAGCGAGGAGAATGGAGGGGGGAGGGTGCTGGCAATGTTGTTGCCTCTAGGCTGCGCGTTTGCGCGGCCGCGCACAGATCCTAGAGACTCCGTACATAAAAATTGAACGTTGTGCACTAAAATTTTAGCCGTGAACTAATAAATCGCAACATACATGTAGAACTAATGAATTAAGCGGTGATTGTGAACATTATAAATTATTTTCAATGCTTTTCAATTTTCATAATGCCATTGCAATGGAATAATCAAGCATAAGTTATACTCAAGCAGAATTCATTCTTTTCATATAAATATGACATGAGGCGCATTAACAAAATTCAGAAGTGCAGAAAAAGTCACTCACGATTTTTAAAAGCGTGCGCAACTTTTTTGGCCCGTTCAGAGACGTATTGGCTTCGAGGAAGCATTGGATGCTGGCGATACTTTTCGAGGACATTCTTAACAGTAGACTTACGTTTTTCTTTTTGGGGTCAGTCGCCATTCTTAAAAGTACAAATAAACTTTTAACACCTTTCTTCACTGTTCATATTCCTTCTCTAAAATTGCTCTAAGAATTGCTTGATTTTTGCTTCATAATAGCTGATTTGCTCAAAAATCTATAGATTTAACCACTGCTTGAGGCACTGCTCGCTCAGGGTCGTTTTGCTCGTTATTGCTTGATAGGTGAGAACACTGGTATTGCATTTCTCAATCTGTGAAGAATCAACATTGCGAAGGCATCATTTCCGAAAGTCAGGAGAACTTCGCCTTGCTTGCTTAAGCTACAAATACCTTATACCTGATTTACTCTACGACTAAGTTATGTGATTTAGTATCATTTGGAGTGTCGCACTGCGTGCAGAATTGCTAGTCAGCACAGCAATTTCAACAATAATCTGATCAATTATCTTAATTGAGGCTGGAGGAGGTAGAGAGTGTGTCATTTAAAATGGGTCGCGTCATAATGATGTTGAACATGTGTCTGTTTACTCAGACAATTATTCTCAGTTTCATTTGTCCTTGGGCAATACATAGGCCTATTTTTTTGGGTTCCGTTTCGCTATAATCACTCTGATTAGTCCCTTTTTCATAAAATGTATTCCTGCGTGCATGAAGGATATCTATCGAGCTAAAATTTTTGTGCCATGAAGGCATAGATCAAGGATGCTTGTACCAGAATATTGTTGGGGCTATAATCTTTTTATAACAGTTAGGCCTAGTCATTTTGATTGGATAGGTTAATAGGCATAGGCCAACGTTTAATAGGCATTATGCAAATCAGCGGTATCACCTACATGTACCTATAGACAGCTGTATCACCGCCCCCTTCCCCTCCCCCCACCCGATCCTTCGCACGAATGACAATCCTGCACACATTTTTAATCCGTCATAAATTCATGCTGTCCTCCCCTTGTTCAAGTGTTATTACGTAATCGACTCTGCCTTCATTTATTAGCCAACTGTTAAACATCCAATAATATTTTTCTATTTTTTACATCTCGAACTATCGCACGGAACTCGTCCTTAGAAATGAATCCGCGACGGTTCTTAGAAAAGAGCTTTTGCGTCGAAAGATGTCGTATTCGATATTATTAGATGCCGGAATATACTACATTTTGGTGCGGGATTCCGAATCTACATGTAATTATAAATCTGAATTTTTGCTATCGGCTCAACTCTTCTGCAAAAATTTTCTCTATTTTATTAAAAATTCAGTTAGCCACTAAGCACAAGAAAGGGTGGAGAATCTCGCTTGTGAAAACGATTTAAGATTCGAATTAATAGGCCTACCAGTTGTGATTTGGCGCAAGCGGCGTACAGCGTCCATGAAACGAAACCTGTTACATATGCTTAACAGTTTTCGATTGGTTGCCGTTTATCGGCGTTCATCGAGGCGTAGGTAGAGTCAATTGATGGATTCAAATATCTTTCACCACAAATATTATCGCTCTGGTTTAAATACAGGACTTGTAGGCCTGGTTCAGGTCATCAATTGTGACCTCAAGGCTGTATTTCGCCAATTTCTTATCTCTGATTGCTCCAAGCTAATAGTTGCACGTAGCTGGCGATCAAGGCCTGTCGCAGCCCATACGTAATTGCGCATCGTTAGATAAAATACACTCATGGGACCACAATTATAGGACATAATAAAACGCAGGATATGGTCGTGCAAAATTGACAGTCCTTGTTACTGAACTCAATGGAGTGCAATAGTTCAAGGAGTGCTCGAGATAAAATATGAATAGTCTATATATTAACAGCCTAATCAGCAGTAGGCGTTTAATTAGGCCCAAAGCCTAATTAAATAGACAAATCAAGTCGTAGGCTAAAAGTTAATGGACTTATCGTGGCCACCGCTAAAACCTCCACATGGGATATTACAGGCCTACCAACCTGCGGAGAGAAAAGGCGATTACAGCCAATAATTCATGCCCCCCTCGATGGAATGGTCGTGCGAATTATATTATTGAAAGATAGGCCTATATAGCCTCTACTGAATCGCACGCAGCCTAAAATTGAGCGATCTAGATTCGTAGCCTAAGGTAGGCCTATGATATATTGTACGAAAATTAATGCTCAATCGGTGTATTGTAGGCTTTTGTAGCCTATGTCCAAATCATACTTACCAGGACTGACGCTGATAATGACATACGTAGCACAAAATCTATAATTTACTGCTTAGGCTCAGCGGTTAAAGGCATTCGCGTTATATTAGCTAGTTAAGAAACTCAAGACTTAGCGATTTTTATCTCGTTATGACATGTATGAAGGAGTTTCCAAAGCCTCGCGTGATTTTTTCGCTGCGTTGGAGACATTGGAAACGGGTCCATTCTTCACATCTGCGATTTTGGTAGGTCTACATGTAGCATATGGTTATGTTAAGCTTATACCGCTTGCTGAGCGTTCTCAAAATGGAGAATTTCTAACACTTTGATCTTTACTCCGTTATGTATATTAGCCTAATTAACTCAAAAACTCGCCTAATTTTTTTCGATAGACCCTGCACTAGCCTAGATCGATAGGCCTAAGTGTAGGTCGGTGTTTGGCCTACAACGTCGCTGTCAAGCTCCGAATGCCGTCTGCAAGGTTCTAAAATCATAGTGAAAATGATATGAGGCAACAGACTTCGATACTATGTATTTATCCAAATCCTCCCAACACCCCCCTACACCCCTCAGTTTGAGAGAGACACATACACCCCCAAAATAGTGGTTTAAATATACACCAAATAGACACAGATTCAACCTCAACAACCGACGAAACAATACAGCACAACCTGAAAGCAATACACACCACGGCAGTCCAGAA
>JAQIWG010001128.1:0-26415 GCA_034695025.1 Chamaedrilus cognettii
ATCCGCTTGACTATCATGTCTGGGGAGCGATGCTTGAAAGGTACCGGACTCACAGGCCAAAGCCAAAGGACAAGGCACAACTCAAGACGGTACTGCAGGCGATCTGGACTGACCTCCCGCAGGCACCAATCGACAAAGCTGTCCTTGCCTTCAGGAAAAGGCTCAAGGCCTGCATCAGCGCCGACGGCGGCCACTTTGAACATCAGCTTTAGTTAGCCAGCAAAATTCGGCCCTTTTCAGGGCCACCAAATTATTTAAAGGGAATTAAAGCGCTCCGTTACGGAGACGCTATTTTGTAACGTCAAAAACTTAAGCCGCTTTAACGTGTGGTTGATTTGGTTTTTCGATTTTTTTACAAGAACTTTCATAACTTTTGAACGCATTAATGTTTTCGTTCGAAATTTGGGGACCTTGTATCAAATTAACTCAGCTACAATTCCTGAAAATTTCAAGAAAATATATTTACTTTTGGCCGAGTTATCGCGAATTTGCTAGGGGGGTATTTTTTATGCCGCATTCTGGATCCCTAACCCCTTATACAATGCTAGGCCAGCTAGAGCTTTGCGTCGACCTACATCCACATTTTAACGGTAGCTTCTTTTATTCGGCATGCTTGGTCGAACGATGCCACTGAAGCAGGAATAAATAAATAATTCATGTAACCAATAATCACGCTTCAAATATTCTTACCACGTCGAACCTCGTCAATCACACTGAAATCTCTCACAATCACTCAGTAACAGAGCTTCTGCTAACCAGCGTCGCAGCATCTATGACGCCAGAATATCTTTCACAGGCGCAAAAAAAATCGAACCCCCGGCGTCGAGGGACGCCAAAAATTGTATCCCCGGCGTCACCTTAACCCTAACCCTAACCCTAACCTAGTCCTAACACAAACGCAACACTAACCCTAATCAAAATTTCAACTTATATAAGTTTTAAAATCAACAAATTCCTCCAGCCGGTATGCAAATTAGCAAGAGCCGAGATGGATTGACGCAGATTTCATTCACGCGTGCCGCAGCGCGTGATGCTGGGAACAGACGAGCCATTCCATCACGTCGCATGGTTCTTCAGCCCCATCGTCATCCGACGCGTCCAGGCTCACGGACAGCTCACGCCCACGACCGTGCTGCATCTCGTTCTCAACAAAAGCGGTAGTCACTTCTTGGTTTTTTTTACTGTCCTAGTGTTTCATACAATCCTAGCGTTACATTAAATTCTACCAATTAAAACTGATATTTTGAAAATTTAGCGAGGATCGAGCATTTGCTAGTTACCCTTGCATTTGCAGTCTTACCATTACTCCTTTGCAGAACTGTCCAGTATGTGCATGTAGACTCTCTTGACATTGATGAGTTAATGATGATCTTCATAATGAAGTGAAGAACCTTGACCTACTTGTATAATCAGTGTCTTTGCTTGCCGCTCTGGATTCAATGGCCCCACTGCGAATGATTGATTTCTCAAATATCTTTATAATTACCGCTGCTATGACGCGATAATGTTCCAGGAGCCAATTGATGAAATTGACGATTGAAGCGAAGGTTGAAGTGAAGATTGCTCTTCTGGTAATACATCTACTGATGATGATCGATGCACTGAAATTGCAATTCATACGACAATGATACAGAAACCTAATTGAATTCCATTTCAACCCGCTATCAAAAATCGATAGTGGGCTTCAATAAAATGTGCCAAAGGTCAAAACTTTGGTAACAAACCTGCTAATATATTATACTCGAATATTTGCCTTTCACACCATGCTTTAAGACCAACTTAAAATGATCACTAGTACTCTATAAAACTGAAAAATGAACTTAATACATTTAGTGGAAGATGTGATAAAACTTCCTATAGAGTTTTGTAAAGTTTTGAATAGAGCAAGACGGCTACGTCGGCTAGCAACGTCTGCAGGTTTATACGCATATTCATGTGCAAATATGGTTTTCCATTTGCTAAGTAGGCGATGAAATAGTGAATTGAACACTATTGTTTTTTTTATATTTTGACAAAATTTACTTTTATTACTAACTGCACTGACCAACGTAATTAACAGTTCCAATAAGATTTGACGAGCTGGCCTCTGCTGCCGGTGACGAAGTGAACCCCAGAACGATTCTATCAAGTAGTTGACGATTGCAGTGCTCTTGCGCTTTGACTAACTCAGCAGATCTCGTGTGCAGGTCATTGGCAGCGCGCGATATGTCACACGCTGTACCCTTCTCTTTTATCTCCTCGCAGCGCTTCTTGAAGCTTTCCATAATTAGACACTGGCGCTCTAATTCATCCCTTTTGTACTCAAATTCTTTCAAACACTTCATTTTTATTCTACCAAGTTCTTCCATTAAATGATCTAAATGAATTTCCAAGCGAGCCGTTACGTCTTGAAAAGCAGCAGATACCGCTACGTTTGCAGCTTTAAAGTTTTCCAAGAAGTCTTTACTGTCCCTCTCCAGTTGCTGCAGCTTGTCTCGGTTCTGCTGCGCGCAGCTCGTCACCTTCTCGATGTCATCGTCCAGTTGCTTGCAAAACTCTTCAGCCGACTTCTTTATGTCGCAGCACGAGTGCTTTTGATGACTAGTCATGTGACAAACAACACACGTGACCATCTCGCAGTCGTAGCAGTAGAACTTTATCTGCTCGTCGGGGTGTTGGGCGCAGTAGCTCGCTGCCATTTTGAGCAGAGCGTCTGAACTAGGCTTCTCCTTCAGACTCAAAACTTGGTGTGACTTTGTAAGCGGCAGTTTGCTATGACGAATGCAACACTTGGCGCAAATATTCGTCCTGCAATCAAAACAATAGGAGGTGGCGCTAGCATCCATCTCATCGTCTGGACAGAGGTCACAGCCCACGCAAGCCGTGACCTTTGATGTGACCTCTGAGCGAGTGCCTTCGTGATAAGTTTGAATCGCTTCGTCTGTTTCTGACAGTTGATTCATCTGCAGCAGCTTGTTGAAAAAGAAGTTGTTGGGCAGGTCAGTGATGCCTCCAGAGGGTATCTCAATGTTGGCTCTACAGAGCGGACAGGTCAGCCGGTCCCCAGGCTTGTCGTTCTCCGTGTGTTCGCCGCACTGGAGCAGACACTTGAGACAGAACGTGTGCAGGCACGGCAGCTGTTTCGGGTCCTTGAGCGTTTCGAAACATATCGGACATTGCACGAGGTCTCTTAGCTGGTTGGCATCCATATTGCAAATTGACCTGAAGTAACATGCGCATAATAGCTGTACCATACGCTACGAAAAGTACCATTAATACTAACTAAAATAATAGTTTTATCAGTTGTCAAGAAGCAACGAAAATTTTCAAAAAATTAAGTGCATTTGCAGTAATGCAGATTAAGCCACGCAATGAAGGATACAATCATTCTTTGTTATTATAGCGATACGGAAATGCGAGTGCATACCATGGGCTGGCTAATGTAGGTTCATACTATCCAAGTATAGAGTTGCTGCGGGATAGAGGCCTGGATTAAATACGATTGAGAGCGACCAAATTAAGGATAAGGCTACTCGCCTATTCGTTCTCCTTAGAAGACATTTCAAAGATGATTTATCAAGTTTAGCAGCTGCAGGACTCTGGAGTTTGCAACTACTGCTGTGATTACATGTAGCCTATACATTTACTGCATACAATGTACAATACATAGCTGTTGCAGCGTAGACCTAGCTGTACCTTGGCCTAGCCATAGGCTATTGGTATTTTAGATGCGCAGCAAAACGCTGGCGGATGGTCAATTTGCTCATTGCTCACCGCTCACTGCTCAGGGACGCGGAAGAAAATTACGATGAAAAACTAGACAGGCCTAAGGTTGTAGGCGTGGGCGCACAAAACAGGCCAAAAAGACGGTTTGGGGTTTGAAAATTTTCAGTTTCGCTTTTTTGTCGTCTAAATCTGTGGCTATTGAAATTGAGCGTGGTATCTAGAAAGCTGGCATTCGTTGTATTAATGGACCTGCATGTAGGCTACAATGTATCCTCCCATGTACATTGCATAAGGAGAATAAAGGATGGGCCTATGCGATATAATGTATGCGAAGGGAATTGAAGATTTTATATCCAACACATGAATTTACGTATTATGCCTGCAGTAAAATGAAACTTAATTTAAAGCTTCAATTATGGTTTATGGATGTATTAGGCATACACACAGACTTTTCAAAATTGTAAGCCGAATAACTCAGAACCTAACGCAAGCCTATGCCTGTATAATCCTAACTCTAACCTCAAAATGTACAAACTTTAAAATGGAACGCTCAAACCTTATAAAAAACTTACAAGCGGGAAGAGGGAGAGGGGGGAAGAAATATAGTCGACGTAGACCTACATGAACTATGAGCGTTCCGGAACGACAATAAGGGGTCATCCATTCACATTACGTCACCAATTTTTAGGCCACTTTGACCCCCCCCCCCCCCCCCCCCCGTCACTAAGTGTATAGACCATTATCAATAATAGTGTAATAATGTTGTAATAATAGTGTTGTGTGCTTAAAAGACTGTTTGCTAACAGCAACATAAGTGCTTCTTGTCATACGCTCCTTCAATTAAATGTGCGATGTTTCTAGACTTGTTGGAAGTCTATTATATGCCTAAAAAACGTGTTTATAATTCTGAAAGTCATCACATTGCTTTCTGAAGGCAATTTTGGATCACAAAAGTTATTTCTGGAGAGAAGTTTTTATTACATAAAATTGAAAAAGAGTACTGGTGACGTTACCACTGCCGCGGACCCCTCCCCCCCCGTCAACAAGCCTTACCAGACCTCCGACCCCCCCCCCCTCCGGGTGGCGTAATAAATGGACGACCCCTGATTAAGGAACCCTGCCAGCTGGTTACTAGGGACTGCCACAAAAATGTAACCGTCTTGGCATGAAATAAATTTGATTATGACAGAAGATGCTGGAGAAGACTTTTTAAAATTTCACTCCTTATGATCATTAATCCGTTATCATTTAAATCATGTTCATAGGATTTTCAGCAGAGGGAACGCTAGTCTAGGTTTTTCTTTGCAGTGGGAGCACCGTTCTCAAGTGCTCCCACCCACCTTAAACACTGACTATGTTGGTAGTTCCCCCTGTCCCACAAACACAGACCATGAGCCTATCACCACTACAATTACTTCAACTTCAGCTTCAACTTCTTTACTGCACTCCGCCCTAATGGATGATTATTTGCAGGGCTGACAAAATTAAGCATCTTTGCCAAGGGTGCATGAAGTGATTCAAAATCTTTTGCCGCGGATGGGGTTCGAACCGACTCTCTGCCACACTCGCAATTCGAAGTCCGCGACTTAGACAACTCGGCCACAACACTTCACCCTTATTATTATTAATTATTATTATTTATTATTTATTTATTATTTATTATTATAATTAGGCCTATTATGTTAATAGTTTCCCCTGCCCCACAGACCCAGATACATCTCGCACTATCATGTTGATAGTCCCCCCCCGGGTTAAGTTTAGTCAGCGCAGTACGCCTACTAAAATAGGATTTTTTTGCTATTTGTACTGATATTTTGTAACGAGAATTAAGGCGTAGCATTACGTGTGTGAAAATTGACCATGGTAGCGTAGGTCAACGCGGTTTTTAAAAGCAGAACAGTTACACTGCACCTCTAGTTAAGGAGCAGGCGTAACGCTTCGCGCGCTATATGAGGGCTAAACTAAACGTAACTCTGGTTCTCCCCGCCCCACAGATCCCGGCCTGTGCTACGACGACAGCTGGACGTGCGCCACACACGCTAGCGAAGGCCGCTGCACGACGATCGGGCCGCACCACTACGCCAACTACTGCAAGCGATCCTGCGGACTCTGCAGTCAGTATGACCTGCTAGGCCTATGATACACAGTAGCTGTTCAACTGAAATATTTCAACTTTACCCTGTTCTAACTTCTAGCTTCTCTGTATAAATATGTCAGTATTTTGATAATGAGTACGCTTTAGAAAAATGAGTTTAGACAAAAGTTCGAAAGCAACACCTTTATAATGTTTTTTTCCTTACCGTCTGTTTTCGATGAACTTCTATCACGCCTTTCTCTCATATTGATTTCCAAGTCTGTAACCACGTTGAAGATTTGACCTTTATAAGATATTTAACGTCAGTTTTCCGTATAAACGTGTGTTTAATAATCTGATGATCTATAATCTGATTACACAGAGCTTTAATAAATTATAAACTATAAATGATGAGAAATTGGAGCCTGTGATAAATTAGCCTATAAACAAAACATTATGTTTTTTATTATATACCCTCTTAAGGTCCATTGGTCTCTCCCGATGTACCTTCGTGGGATCAGGGAGTGAGGGCGCGTGCCTGTGGTCGCAGACGTCAAATCTGTGCTAGCATGGAAAAATGTACGGGAAGAACGGAAATGATGATGATGGTGACACTGCCTGAGTCTACTACTGCTAGATTATGCGTACACATACTGCACTTGTAACGCACCAAATATATATCACGCAGATGAAGATTGAAAAAGCATCATTTGCTTGAATCGCAGGTGCGGATGATATTAGGTCTAACATACAGAGTGAGTAAATAAAAATAATCCCCTAGCGATATCGCGATAACTCAGTCAAATAAAAAATATTGATTTCATATTTTTAGGGATTGGAGAGAAGATAATTTGCAACAAGACTGCCACATCCAGCCTTTCATGTGGAAATATTATTTAGTTCAAAAGTTGTGACTGTTTTAGAAAAAAAGTTTTAAAATCAAGTTAGCCAGCGCTTTAGAGCTCGCTTAGCCTGATTATTTGGCTTGTAGCTGGCCTGCACTTGTTTCAGCGTGCAGTGCATTTGAGAATAGACTAATTGAAGTGTCTTCGCATTCAAATCTTGCACTCACAGCGTTTTCAGTCCCATTTTTCTCCTGCACAAGATTGGTAATTTTTAACGTGTCCAACTTGTTGCGTTAACAAAACCATGCTTTTAGCGCTTGAGCCGCAGTGAAGTGCAGCGTGTGACCATGGCCTACTATAGCTATCGATGTCTCAGGCACATGTCATCATGAATATGCATTCTAGCACGAGTACAAGGATTAGTTAACAAGAATTTTAAGACAAAAACATTTTTATGAGCTTAATTTTACTGCATCCATTATTATTTTGACTTACTTACGCTCGCTAAATCAATTTTTTTAACTTTTTTGCGCAAATATTAATAACTTTTGAACTAAAATGTATTTTCAAATGAAATTTAGTGGTCTTGTTGCAAATTATCGCAGCTACAATCCCTGCAAAGATGAAACAAAAATATGAACCTTTGAGCAAGTTATAGCTATTTCGCTAGGGGATTATTATTTTTTGACTCACTCCGTATATTTGTATAATAAATATGTAGTCCTGAACTACATGTGTCTACTGCTTCTGTATTAGGTCGAATACATTATCACCGTGCGCAGAGCTGCTCCCGTCCCCGCGGCCCGAGTGTCGGTTCCCCGTTGAGCTGCACGGTGATTGGCTGTTCTACGAGCTGGACCGAGCCGAGCTGGTGACCATCAACTCTGAGAACCTCACCTTCCAGCAGCTCGGCCTGTACGTCTGCAAGAGCAGGCACTGGACCATCAACTACTACAAACTCTTCTCAGCCTACTCCAATGGCTGGTAGGCAGAGTACTAGTGTTCAACTAAACTTAAAACTGACCTCCTTTTTGGACTATTATGTTAATCCCTAGTCAGATATTTTGGTTTGAAAGCATTTTACGACTTTGCGACTTTGCGACTTGGTTCTGTGCATATTTGCGACTTTGCGACTTGCGCCTTTGCAACTTTGCGACTATGAGTCTGTATGACATTTTCATCATTTTTCTTCACTATAACGCAGCAAAACCAATGTCCATGATAAGGACTGCTGTCATCCCGGAGATGACATTAAACGGTGCCCGGCAGCCCTGCCCCTGCTGCCACCTTAGTGCTGGACGAAGCGTTGTGACCGAGTGGTCTAAGTGGCGGTCTTGTATTACGAGTGCGGCAGTTGTCGGTTCGAATCCTGGCCGCGTCAAAGATTTAGAGTCACTTCGTGCACTCTTTGGCTAGGGTGGTTTAAATTCGTCAGCCACAGGTGTTCCTACGATGCCTACCAGATACAGTGGAACCACCACCAGCGACCATCAGCTGGTGAAATGGGGCATCATAGCTCCTCAATACTAGAATAACACTCCAATCCAAATTTTCTATGGTATTTGCGTGATCTGAAGCAACGCCAAAATTAAGTTACCGAACAGGGAGACAATCGGGCAATTATATCAGTGAATACTTCGCTAATCATGCAATAATTATGGCTTCAGCCCAATTATTGATATCCATGTAAGTTGTTACATTGATACATAAAGTCTTTGTGAGCAAACTTTATGTGAAATAACTTTATTATTTATTGTTTTTTACTATTAAACTACTAGCAATCGGACCCGTTTTAGGACGGTTATGTTGCACCCCTTAGCCTAAATAAAATGTATTTGTCTATATAGTCGACCACGCTACACGTGTCTGCACATCGAGAAGGATGGCAACGATCTCAGGTTTCAGATATGTGCGTTCCACTTGATATTCGTAGCTCAGTGTAATTTGATCTTCTTGCAGCGTTATCTGATTCAACTTCTTCAATTCTTCTTTTTAGGGAACCGATTGATAATTTTTGTTTTGCTAGCGCTATGTCATATTTTGCCCTGCTTCAGCTGTCCCATGTTTTTCTTTTAATCCCAGAGTATAATAATAGTGGATATTCATGGTTCACATCTCCTTCGCAACAAGATTTCAATTTGCTTTGCAGCAATTGAATGCTGTGCGACAATGTAGCTGCTCTAATATACAACTGTAGACCTAACACATAAGACATGTCCACAGAAGAAGATTCTGATATTTTTGATGCGTTGATGTATCACTTATGATATCGTGTTGATGTATCGTGTTGATGTATCACTATCAACACGATAGTGATATATGTTGAAAAATATCGAAATCTTATCTTATCTCGAGCTAATAAAGGAGGTTCTTGATTGTATATGCATTCAAGATTTAGCTCTCAGACCTGTTGCTCAGAACGTCTGAGTTAAATTCAAGTCTTCGGAATTATTTTCGTGAGAAAATCTTAATTAATCTTGATAAATGATGACATAGCGGTCGGCAATTGGATTTTGAAAAAATCTGATTTTGAAATAAGAAAAGAAAGTTAGGAATATCCGACGACTTGTTGTAGAAGCGTTGTGTTGAAACAGGCCCATGCAGTGTGTCATTGTCATTATCATGTGATCATGATCGTGGTTTGTAGCTGCGAGCTCGACGGTCGACCAGTCGTTCGACTTGTGTGTCTTCAAGGACGACCCGGCTCCTCTCGGCGCACGCATCCACAGCGCTGACATGAAGATAATGCTCAGTAACCTTCTTCGTTTTAGTTCTCTAACCGGTAGCTATTGCTCAAGACTAAGAGGTACAGTAAGTACCTGAAATTGGACTAATGTACTTCTGAAGAAGATTGCTGTAAAACAGAAAATTTTTGCACGCAGGTAATTTTGGCAAATTTTGTGAATCGGTCCAATTCGCCAAATTACATGCGCTAAAATAAAGCTGCAGAAGCCATATATAATGGGCATTGGCCAATCCTCAAAAACACGAAGATTAAGTGTAGGAAGATTTCTTTGAGCTTAAACCACCAAAATAACATGCAGGAAAAATTTCATGTTTTACAGTATCTCAAGATGACGTCGCTGCTATGCTTGACACATGTCATGATGACGTCACGACTCTGATATATCACGATGACGTCACCACTGTACCTGAAAAACATGAATGTCAACATGAATGTCACCACTGTGTTTAGTATATATCGTGATGATGTCACCACTGTGCTTGACATATATCGTGATGACGTCACGACAGAGCCTGACATATATCATGATGACGTCACAGCTGTGCCTGACGTTATGTCATTATTGCGTCACTACTGTGCCTGACAATATCGTGATGACATCACGGCTGCGTCCGGCATATATTAAGATGACGCACAGCAGTAAGACTATCTATCATGACGTCAAGGCTGTATCTCACATATATATTGTGATGACGCCACGGCTGCGTGTGACAGAGGCGTCGCGCCTGCAGCAGCACACGTGCGGCCTGCACGGGTCTGTGCGCGTGTTCACGCGCCCTGACGAGCTGCGGCGGTCGTGTCACGGGTCCCTCAGCGACTGGAACGAGCGTGTGTGTGGGTCACGCGCACGACTGCAGCTGAGGCTGGACGGACTCTGCGCCACCACGGAACGGAGGGGCAGCGGGGGGCAGGGCAGCGGAGGGGCGGGGGGCGGTCGCGGGGCGGGGGGCGGGGCTAAAAACTACTCGCGGCAGCTGATCGCAGGCGAGATTTGTTTGAGGGCATTAAGTTTTACAACGGTGTGTAGTAACAAAGAATATTACAGCCCGGTTCTGTGTTAAGAGAGCCGCTACAGAACCGCTCCCCCTTTTTTAGTCACCGTTTACGACTCGCCCGGGGAGCCCTGGGCTGCAAGCCAACTATATTATTGTAAATTACTATAAATTATATAATTGTTAGATTATTAGAAATTAACCACTGCAGGCCGGGGAACAAAGGACTTGTGCTAAATACAAAAAAACAAACAACAGAATCAAGCCAATTCTTTCTTCCCTGGCTTGCATGGGTTGATTTATTAGAGGTAAACGTTCCACAGGCAAGCTGCTAGCCTGCTTGTTTTGATAAAAGTGGAATTTACATTCCATCTTCCAAAGCAGATTTCTAGTCATCTTTTGGGAAGATGGCTTGGAATCTGCCTCCGAATATGTCATGTGCTATTTTCGCATGTTCATCGACGGCATGCCCAGGAGCATGTGTGTTCCAACGAGCGTCTTCCTGTATGATGGCTATGCGATGGCTGTGTGCCATATCATATGATAATTAATGGGAAGATAGATGTAACTAGAAAGACAAATGGAAAGATGTGTCAGCGCGTAGTCGAATGACAATCGTTCGGAGCACATGTGTTCCCGAAACACATGTGTTTCGGGAATATAGATGTAACTTCCAATAAGTTATATAACAGATTATACATTAAGAAGATGTATATCTAGTATTCTTGTTGATTTGACAGAGTACATTTGTTCGTCGTACATCAAGCTGGGTGAGCGCTCGGCTCTTCTGCTGACCAAGTCGTCGACTCCGCCCGATACCTACGCGTGTTGGGTAAAATGCTTGCTTGATTTGACGTACAGTAACTTTGTCTCTAAAACATACAATTTTTGCTGCATATTACTTTGATGGCTTTGCCTCTTTGAAATTTTGGTGTACAAAATTTTCACGTTTTTTGAGGACTGTACACGTGCAAAATTTGCAAAAATTACTTGTGCACAAAAATTTCATGTTTTACAGCAATCCGTAGGTCTAGACAATTATATCAGGCAAAGTAGTTGTGACACACAAAATTAATGCTAGGCCAACTCTTCGCTGAAATGAACGTACAATTTTTTTTCCCTCCTCATAATTTAAACATTATTTCCGTGTTGACCTGTTGACTGATTAAGTATTTTTATTAAGTATTTTTCATAAAGTCTATTTGGGTTTCAATGACAATATTCAGATATTGTTAATATTCTCAGAAGAATCAAAATACAGCGATCTTATTGGCAGAGTAGTCACTGGCCTCATAGATTCTTAAGATTAAGTTTAGATCAGATACAACACGTGCAGCGTTACGCTTGCTCTTTGTAAAATAGGCCCGGTGGTGCAACTGCGCAACCTTCAAAAACCGCGTACGCCAACAGTTGTTGTTGTTGTGTTAGCTCCTTGCGGGGAAGCCCCGTGCGGAGAAAAGGTAATGCCTCATTTCACCAGCTGATGATCACTGGTGGTGGTTCCACCGTATCTGGTAAGCATCGTAGGAATACTTGTGGTTGACGAATTTAAACCATCCTTGCCAAAGGGTGCACGAAGTGACTCAAAATCTTTGCCGCGGCCGGGATTCGAATCGGCTACTGCCGCACTCATAATCCACAATCAGAGACTTACATCACTCGGTCACAACGCTTCGTCTTGCCCAATGGTGACAGCAGGGGCAGGGCTGCCGGGCACAGTTTAGTGTTATGTCCGGGACCAACTTATGAAGCCAACAGTAACTGTAGCGGGCCATAGTCGATTTTCACACATAATGCTAAGCCTGCCAGTTTCAAAATAGGCTTACAATCTGCATCTAATCATTATTTTTGCCATATTACGCCTGCTAAAATTAACCCGGTAGACTCTATTTTAGCAGGCTACCCCGTTGCCCACGTATTGCTGCTCACTACTCGAGCTTCCACTAATCGCGATGTGGTGCAGGCGATAGTGACGTACCCTGAGCAGGGCTCCTACTCCCCCTGGCGCGAGGTCCACCAGCTGCCCACGGCGCAGTGCGGCACGGCCTCAAGCTTCTTCGACGCTGAGACCCTGGGACGAGCATTGATCGCACTCGACACCGAACAAGGTTTGAAGCTGCGGCCGTTCTTAGTTAGAGGTGGCTAAAGGTAGCAAAGTTACTCCGTTCGTAGGTCTTGTTCTGGTCTATTGGTACTTTACTTATCATCTGAAGTAGTACTCGAGCTCCTTTGAGACTCTGGGGCAAACACTCCTCACGCTCAACACAGAACAAGATTTGAAGCAGTGGCAGTTCTAAGAAGTGATAAGGGGTAGCAAATTTGTGCCAAGGCCAAGTGTCTGTCAAATTACCCAATTCATTAAGACTGGTTAAATGATCTCATTGGGTATCGCTTCTTATCAGTGCACTAAGCGATGCGCTAAGGCGCGATCCCCCTAAGAATAAAAATCCTCCATAAGGTTATGACCATGGGGGCAATTTCACCGCCTAAATTATAAATCCCCCATAAGAATCCGAGCAAGTGGGGAAGAATTTTTTTAAACTCCATCATTCAGCACCCCTCCCCCCCCCCACGCTCGTTTTTGCAGATGAAGAAAGAAGGCCAGCACAGGTTATTAAAATTCCTGTCTAACACTGCGCTTGTTACACTGAATAGTTTAGCAACTGAACTACTCACACTACGCTTGCTAAACTTGACCCTGTGTATTTGTATCGCAGACGCGGTGGATCGCAAGTGCAGCGCGCCACCAGTGAGAACCTTGTCACCCGCCGTGACTGCGCTCGGGCGCCCAGACGCCTTGCCACCAGTCCGGGTCACGCCCGCACAGCCTGATGAGGAGGAGGAAGACAGCTCTGAGGACAGTGACCAACTTGAGATCGTCGAGTGGCAGATTGAGGGAGCAGGGGGGGATGAGGGGGAGAATGGCGTGAAGCAAGCGGCACACAATAAACACAGTCTGCTGAGTAGCGGCTGTAGGCATAGTCCTGCCCTGTACTGCTGCGAAATGATGCGCGCTGCTGCTGCCCTGCTGTCATTTGTCATTGCGTCACGGTAGCTTCAAGTTAACACGTTTCCTTATTCTTCAGTGACATCACGCATTGTGTATATCAGGGGTTCTCAAAGTGCTGCTCGCGGGCCAAAAGTTGCCCGCGAAGCCTTGAAATGTGGTCTGTATACTTGGGCTACATTATCTCTATTTCTATAAGTCAATTCTGTACATATTCATGATATTTGCTGTTGGACGAATCATGGCATCATTGCCTGTTCAAAGTTTGTTTTCTCGCATGCTAGATGATACGATATATCAGTTCAGCTGTCTCATGTCAAGACAAAAACTCAAAGTTGCATCATTTACTTTTTAATAAAACTATTTCAATGATCCGTGGTGAACTATGCAAAACTTAACTTGATAAACATAGCCTATCTCACACAATACACTTAATGCTTGCAAGGGTTACATGTAAGACACTACATGTAAAAATGTTATTGAGGAATTTTGATGTCATGAAAGTAACAGAATAACACAAAAAACAACAACAAAGCAATACCGGTAACGTTAATAATATTCACACATAATTGACACATTATCAAAACTGTAACTTCATTTAAAATTGCAGCTCTGCATGCGCGGCTTGACACGCGCAGGACAGAAAATACAGAAAATCCTAGATCTAGCTTACTGCAGAACTATCTGCAGAATTTTCACAACTAGAGCACAAATTAGCGAAAAATAACAAATATGCTGCAGTACAGTTCATTTGAGTTTACAACTAAATTTTTTTTATCACTCGTTAGATAAAACTATTCTAATGGTTAAAAACTATTAGTGAATATACAACGCTTAAAATTTATAGTAGGCCACTTCACCATTAAAATTTGTAATTACACAATCAATTCCACAATTCACTCGTAATCTGAGAGACTATTAACAAAAATATTCATGATAACAATAGTTACTTATGCATAACAAAGATTAACACATAAGAGTGGGATATAATCCAAAACTATGCAAGAGTTGACCTGAAGAAAGCAGATCCCCTTCATTTCATTCAGAATATATTAGTTCAGGTCCTTCTTCTACAACTGAGGTCGCTTCACGCTGCATAAAAAAATATTTTTCACCAAAAACACTAGAAAAACTGCACTAATCATAATCCGCACAATTGTTTCCACACGCCGACAGTTTCTTGTAGACGAACTCGTTATTTGATCAAATATATTCATAGAACTTGATACATTCTTAAAAGCAAATAGCTGAAAAACTAATACTCAGAAGTTAATTGGGCAATCTGGATTATTACATTTTTATAATTAAATCTTTAATTCGAGTACAGGTGTGTTTAACAATGCGTTAGCCTATGGAAAGAAAGAGAAAGAACTAGTATGCGCTCATAGCCCTCGAATCATATCGTTGTCATAACTGTTAATTAGATCACTTTTATATCGTTGTCAGATTTCTACTTCTTTTACTGTAACGGATTCTAAATTATAGCTCACATCACCTCAAATCTTCAAGCCTTAAAAAACATTCATGGATTCTATCTGCTGCAGCGGTAACAGCGCAATATAACACTACTACTGCTAGTACCATTCATAATACTCCTAACTCTTATAACAATAGCTATTTTCCTACTCTGCACAGAACAACAATGACACCTGCAGCTACTTGAGAGGTATATATAGGATTCTGAATAATAATTAAACACAGTCCATATTGCGTCACTTATTTATTTGACTTCTTCCCCTCCTCATAACATTTGGTTATAAAACCCTGCAAAAAGCGTCATTAAACTCAACAATTTCACACTTACTCTTTAAAAATATATTTTTTAAAGGCATTGACATAGAAGACGCCAGAATAAACTAATTTGGCAGCATAAACTAAAATACTTAATTTTGGATCCAAAATATTGTAAAACATTTGTCCAATCGAGTGTTGAAAGCAAAATGTCGGCTTAAAATTAGATTATGACAGAAATTTAGTCGAGAACGGAATGATATTAAGAGTGGAATCTATAGTCGTTCCTTTGTTCCCACCTTTACCTTTGGCTTAGCTTAGGAGACAATTTCACGGCAGCCCTTAACTGCCGTTCAAAATAACTCTCTGCTCAGTCCATTTGAATTGATATCCGACGTCATTAAATTTAGATGACGTCATGGATTTCGAGCAAAATAACTTTCTGTTCAAACTGAATTCAAATTAACCTCATTTCTTGTGGAAATTTTTATTTTATTTTTTACTGATTGTGGAGTTTTTTCGAATGGCAGTGAAGGGCTGCAGCTAAATTCCATTCCCTAGCAAGAACTTTGCTTAGCCGGGCATAAAAGAACGTCTATAGAATCCATCCTAAAACAGCATAAATATAACGTCCATTTTTGTGAACCTTCTCCTGGACATAAAAATGTTAAGACTCCTTTCCTCTACTTCCTTGAAAATGAAAATGAACTAGAGCAAGTATGGTAAGCCAGCAAATATCACAATATTCAATAATAACCTGCTAACAAACATTTGAAAATTCACTGAAAAAATAGGCCTGTTGCATATTTATCCTCGAATAATTTTATTTAAAAAGTAGGCCTGCGTACTGTAAAACATGAAATTTTCGCATGCATGTCATTTAACAAATTTAGCTAATTGGTGAAACTCTCAAAAATTACATGCGCAAAATAAAGCTGAAGAAGCTACATGTATATATAATAGTAATAATAACAAGGAGCTAAGAGTGCATTTCGGCATCTAGTGACTTCATTGGTGACCGATGACAATGGGCAATCCTCAAAAAGTTCAGTGCATCTAAATATCTGATAGGTAAAAACCGTGAAAATAACGTGCCTCAAAAAATTTCATGTTTTACAGTGTTAGAAATCCACAGATAATTTAGCTCTCTAATGTCATGTAAGCTACGGCTGCTGCATCCTAAAGGTGTAGGCATAAAGTTCAGATCAATTCCTCTTGGATACTTTTTGGCTCTCTTATCACACACTAGTTTAACACAAATCGACTAAAGCTACAGCGAAGCCTAAACCGATGACAGACACTTTTGCAAAGGGGAAAAGCCACGGGGTAATTTAAACAACCCCATTCATAAAATGACACCCACAAAAATCGTCTAGAAAATATGCAAATTTTTTATGGGCGGGGGGGGTACCATCACAAGATAATATTAGTTCGCATGTCGTCTTACTATTTAATATCTCATAGGGCTTCTAGTTCTACAATGCACGCAACTTCATAATTTTAAGTGTATGGCGTCGCATTGATCATTTTAAGTAAAAGTACACAACTGGAAATATACCCATCACACAATATGAGAATCTGCAAATTTTTCAGAAGAAACAAACGACCCCATTTTTCTTGAGCTGGCTTTGTCCCTGCTTTTACAAAGTGATTTGCTAAGGAGCTAGTTGAATCAACAAGTGTAGTTATTAGTTTCAATATAAAAGCTGAATTTGATCTTAAATCTAAGTAAAGGGATTGATGAGATAATTCGTAAACTCTTACTCAGTTCAAATCCAATGCCAACTCAGTTCTTTAGCAGTCGGTGCTGCCAGTGTTCTCACTTTCGAGCAATTGCTCAAATTGTGAGCAATTGAGAGTCTCATCGAGCAGTCGTCAAGCAGCGGCAAAATCTAGAATTATCGAGCAATTAAGCAATTTTGAAGAAAATCTAGCAATTTTTCGAGCAATCGAGCGATATAATGAGCAATTAGATGAAAACACAAAATGTGTATCAAGATTGGCGCTAAAACGGTAAATTTAGTGTCAAGGATAGCATTAAAGACGTCTTGATTGGTAAGATTGAGGGTTAAATTTGTGTTCAACTGATTGTTCATCTAGCAATATCGATGTATATCGAGCAATTTTCTGACACCTGCCGAGCGAAATCGTTCATGTCAAGTGAGAACACTAGATGCTGTGGTCCTCCCGCCCACGCTCATCCTGCTAAGTTGATTTGCATACACTTGACAACATCACGGATCATTATCATTAAACTATTGTACCCTCTATCAGTGAAGTCTCGTTTCGTTTTTAACCTCTCCAACTCCAGCTCATCAACAAACAATGGACATCCTGCAATCTCTGCAATGCAGTTTCCTGAGCTCTCAGCATATCGCCTGAGTTTTTAACTAAGAGGACGATTCCATGCTATTTACAATTGCGATTTAAATTCTTAAATTTTACTTCTTGTAAATGGTATTTACAAATTTACTGCTGTATTTAAATCCAGCTTACACAATGGATTTCAGCATCTAGAATATGAATCATAAAGACCTGTATCGTACAAGTATGCCAAACGCAACGGCCACTAAACCATTCAAATTATAATGCATAATTATTATAATCACTGAAGCATTAAGTTTAAGTTTGCATATTTCTTTCTGTGTTGGTAACCCGCTTATCAATATAACGGCACTTGAAAAAATTGTGGAAAAAATTGCATAAATTTTGTATACTCAACTTTGTTTTGCAAACTGACTTTGCCGGTTGACTTTTGCAAACTGACTGTCAAAATTTGTGTGTGAAAGCATATATCCACTCTGAAATTTCTTAGCGATCTTTGACAAAGAGAAAGCGAAAGTTGCAGATATTTTTCACTGCCATAATCATTTATGACATTTATTTCTGAACCCACATGTCAATTTTTAGTAAAGATATATATTCCAAATCTCCTTGGTTACGTGGTAAGTAGACAGCAAACATATGTCGCAATTTTGTTTTCAAATAATGGTCCTTTCAAGAATATTAGTTTTATGAAAACAGTAGCTTATAGGCAACTTTCTTTGATATTGCATAGAATGCAATACAGCAACCAATGTGTCTCATCTTAAATACCGTACTCGATAAGATAGGCATATAACTATATATACTATATAGCATATAACTATGCCTAATTATGCTAGCGGAAGCAATTTTATTTACACCGCTTTTTTCTGTCAGGTTACTTTCAATCACAATCGACAACAAAAGGAAGAACTTTCACATATCACTAGTACATCATCTTAAATAAAAAACAATCAACAACCACGAAAACTTAAGAAGCAAACGTACGTTGCGTACGTAAGCGTATTAAAAACCATCGAAGTCCAGCAAACTGCATTACTGTGCACTTCGGACTGTATGATTTTCTTGATGCACAAAAGGTAGAGTACTAAATGGCGCAAATATTCAAACACCATAAAAGCTGATAAGATCACTATTCCCATAAATACCCTGTAATTCTGCTTGCAAAAATCAGCTAGAGGATGAAAATATACCTGATACGAATAGGCTACGACAGTCTCACGATATCCTATAACGCGCATCATGATAATATAGCATCGATAACGATCTAGTCCTTAAAAGAATTAATTTGTCTAGAATTGAAGAACTGCTAAAGATACAACTGACGGGCAAAATGTCATTAATACGTAAATTACTATTTAATTCATAATAAAACTATGCTCCAAAAAATCAACCCATAAAAATCTTAAATTTGATATCTACCAAGATCAAATAAAATTATTGAATCAATATTTTCTGTGATTTTGTTATCAACGAATAGCTCCAGTATTTAGCATGCATTGCATGGGCTATTTAATCTGATATTTAAATATGGTTATAAAATCAACATTACCTAGTAGGCACAGGTTAATTAGTTAGCAAAAATGTTAAAATAAACGGCAATCCTTTCGATCACTCAGTAGCATGAGAAAATTTCACAGGTTTTACAGATTCACCTGCTTTTTAAACGTGTGAGACCTTAAAATTAACTCCTCAATTCTAGCAATAGACGCGTGTAGTGTGACCTCACCTACAATTCTAGCAAATGATGTTTTTTCCATCTCAGTTCGCATGATATATTTTTGGTGCATTACAAGTTTACACGCATACACAAATCCAAAGTTTCACATGCTAGTGCGTTATCGAAAGGAACGCCAAAGAAGCTTCAAAGTAGTACTCAAATATTACAGCTGATCTAGCTAGCATGGTACGGCAGTACAATAAATAAAGCTTATTTGCATGTATTAGTTAACCATTAAAATACCATACGTCTGTATTGGTTTCATCTGGTCAGAGTTTTAACTGGATATCCATAAAATCTTTTTTTGCGCATGCTAAGTCATAAAATGAACAGTATAGTTTTCAATTTATGTTGAGACAGTGAATCATTGAAACTGAATCACGATTTAAAGTACAGCAATTCAATGTTTTTAATGCGCAGGAAAAAAGCAGCAAACTTCATTCATCTGGTACTCGATTCAAACTAAAAATTAACTTTAGTTCATATTTAAATCACATGCAGTGAGACAAATAGACCCACAGTTTGCTGCCACAAAGCCAAACCCTATATTGACACTCATCTATCAAGCATCGAATACGAAAAAATTGCATTAATAATCAAAGCGACTCCATAAGCCATCTACAAAATCCAATCACTGGCAAACAGTCTAATTAACAAACCAAAACAAGTGTCAAATGAAAGATATAAGTACCGGTAATTGCATTTCAAGTAAAATAGCCAATGTCAATGTTTCACGGATATACATGAACTCCTACATCTGACATCACATATATAAGCTGACTACAAGCAAGGATGCAGCAAAAGCAGGAGGTGTCAAGCTCAGAACAGAAAAAATGATTTAATCCAATGTTTTGTCATGTGAAATTACTGAAAAATGACCTTTTCTTTCTCGAAGACTTTCTCAGTTTTTGGCGAGAGTTACATCAGCACGCTACGTCAAAACCTGTCCTCTGATAGAATTAGTCATAGTTTCAGATTTCAAGACTTAAAACTTATTCAGTTATCGCTTTTCAGCCCCCCCCAGACTTAATTTGTGCTTAACCCTCCACAACAAGGAACATTTGAAGTAACTCTGACACCATTCACTACGACACAACACACATACAACACAGGTCACAGGAATTGCTTGAAAATGTCATTGCAATCGCAACTGCTTTCTTGACGCGCATGCGTGGATCATCGACATGGCTCAACCAGTGAGACCACTAGTTCCATCGATTCACACACCGGTATAAATTGTGCTACAACAAGCGACTGTTCGACTCAAAGGCTCAACTCCTGGTGCATCCTATGATACAAACTTCAATACCTGGTGCACCCCTAAACTCAAAGGTCAACTCTTGATGCAACCCTAGACTCAAGAGGCAAACTTTTGATGCACCGCTATCCTCAAAAGTTCAATTCTTGGTGCACCTGTAGATTCAAAGGATCAACTTTCGGTGAAATCGTTGACTCAAAGGTTGAACTCTGGTGACTCTGGATAGTCTACACCCTTAGACACAAAGGCTAAACTCTTTGCACACTCGCAGACTTTTGATCAAAAGTTAACTCTTTGGTACAATCTTTCATTCAAAGTTTAACCCTCGTTGCCCTCCTTGACTCGAAGGCTAAATTCTTTGTGCACTCCTAGACTCAAAAGTTAGATCGCGGCGCAACACTTGTGTGAAAGATTAAATGCTTGGTGCACCTCAGGACTCACAAACGGAACACTTGATGCAAACGTTCAACTCATCATGCAAAGGTTAAACTCTTGATGCAACTTTCTACTGAACGAATCAATTCTTGGTGCATCCCTTGAATCAGTCGTTAACTCTTGGTGCACTCCTCCGCTCTACGATTGCAAATCTTGGTACAAAGATTCAACTCTTGGTGTACTCTTCAGCTCAAAGGTTGCAAGTCTTAGTACAAAGATTCAACTCTTCGTGCACTCCTCAGCTCTAAGATCGCGAATCTTGGTACAAAGATTCAACTCTTGGTGCACTCCTCGGCCCGAAGGTTGCGAGTCTTCGTCATGCGATAGTGCAGAAAGCCGAGCTTGCGCACTTCGAGCATCTCGTGAAACAGCTTCTCGAGACGGTCGTTCTGCGAGCCAAGCTTCGCTGCACACAACACATTGACCAATAAGCAGACAATACAAACGCAGTGCTGTATTAATCCCTGGTTACTTACTTGAGCACCTTCCGCATGGATTCCAGCAGTCACAGTTACTCAGACAAGGTTCCCACTCACTTACAGGTTTAAATTCTCTGATTTTTCTCTGATTTTTCCAGGTTAGAATATTAAAATTCCAGTCCACCGATTACTTGCAGCATTGACATTTATTAAAAGTGGATGTAAGCATAACTGTGCAATCATGGCCTGCACGAATAATTTGAACGCTCAGATTAGCTTAAAGATCCAACAGATATTTTAAAATTGTATTGTTTGCGATACACATCACGATCAGGCTTTTGCTGTGTCTGTTAGTCGAACGAAGGACAGGATTGTTTTGTTCACAACAAGATATTAAGCGT
This sequence comes from Chamaedrilus cognettii, assembly GCA_034695025.1. Taxonomy (NCBI): domain Eukaryota; kingdom Metazoa; phylum Annelida; class Clitellata; order Enchytraeida; family Enchytraeidae; genus Chamaedrilus; species Chamaedrilus cognettii. The sequence continues at coordinate 21,659 of JAQIWG010001128.1, forward strand.
AAATTAAGCAGTAAAATTAAATAGTGGCATAGATCTTAAAAATTCCCTGACCAATCTCAAAATTCCTTGACAATTCCCTGACTTTTCCAGAATCTGTAAATTTCCTGACTTTTCTAGGTTTTTGAGGTATTGCAGGTGAGTGGGAACCCTGTCATAGTGCATCCTTAAACACCTGAACGAAGCAGAACAAGAGCACCTTCCCAGTACTCCCATTCACTATCATTCACCAGGAGCAGTGTTGCCATTCATGTGCTTTTTCGATCAAATTGACGCCTGTTTTGAGGCTCATGTGCGTTTCGTGCTGTGTTCTAACACGAAAATAATAATTAGCTTTTTTAATCAAAAACAATGCAATACAATGCAATGGTACAAAGCATCATGCAAGCTCGGCTTTCTGCACTATCGCATGACGAAGACTCGCAACCATGCACCATGATTGAAAAACATTTATTTTGACATAGTACGGGTAAGGCGAAGAGAATTATTTCAATTGATATGCCATTTTTAGGGAATTTGATTGCCTCTCCTAACTTGATTTTATTTTTAGACATGGGTTTAATGGGATTTCTGAAGAAATTTTTCCTTTCGGGCTCAAAATGTCCCAATGTGTTTTCTTCTCAACAAAGCAACAATTTTTAAATGCTATTTCAAAATAGTCAGTGGCAACACCAACAAGAATTCTCAGACATCATGTAAAATAATAGTAGCCGGCAGATTCTAACAATATTTTTCTAATTTTTGTTTAAACACAGAAATTGACCATTAGACTAGCTAATAAAAACTTAAAAAATCACTGTTCTCTTTATTTAGCAGTCAAAACTTTATGAAACCATATATGAAGAATATCATATTGTTTTCAAAGATTTCTAGATTACAATTTGAAAACAAAAGAGATAAATTATATATTCATTATTCAAGCACCATTCAAGAGAAAAGGAAAAATTATTACGCCGATTATTTTATTACACAACAAGAGAAATATAGAAAATATTTTGAGTTTAAGACAAATTTCAGCTGTGTACACTACACAATACAAAGCGAGCGCACCTGTGATGTAGGCCTTGAAGGAAGACAAGATGTCTCTTCTCGCCGCCTCTATCCTCTCAGGATGAATCAGGCCTGGATAATCTAAACCATCAGAAAGGTTTCATTGCCCAATCATCCTGTGAATGATAAGAGCCTAAAATTAATCAACTGAACTATCTGATACTGACAGCCTTGGTGGATTGTTCTTGGCTGGATGGCCAGTGGACTGATGTTGTGGATGTTTACGTTATGCATACGGACAGATCTTATATATGTTTTTAACAGTCTCTATGATACTTTATTCCAATCTTTTACTTAGGCATGGCATACGTTTAATTTTTGTTTATGCAAAGACAGTAATAATAAATGTTTTTTATGACATTGGAAAAAAAAGCTATCATTATAAAATCTACTGAATATTTTAGTAGATTTCTCAACTTGAACATGATCTTCGCTTTGTGACATTTACTTTTGTAATGACATTTTGTGTTAAAAGTAATAAATGCACAGAAACAAAAACAAACAATAATCACAGAAGGCAGTCATCGGTACCGCTGGCGATGACGATGAGCGCGTTCAACATGGCTGCCTCAACCTTGTCCAGCTCGAGCCTGTAGATGTTGGCCGCGCACTCGATAAGCATCGTCTTGAAGAGGTCCGTGCGCCACGATAGGAAGTCGTCGAAGTCGTGCTTCACCGGGTTGTACCAGTGGACGGCAGCGACAAGGATGCGGCTCGGCGACTGGCCGAGGCGGATGAGCGTCTGCTGGTCGTCTGTGTGGAACGTCTTGAAGCCTGGTGCGCCACAAAACTCAACAGACTCAAGAACAGTTCAAGAAGGGATCAATACAGGGTATCCCACAAATAATGCACAACAAAGAGACGAACACAGGGTGTCCCACGCAACTCTTTACTTTGAGAAAACCAAATATTTGCCTCGGCTGCCGAGCGCATTCTGTTGCAAAAAATTTCCTTTTTGTGTATGGTCTACAGTGCAATAGAATGCAAAGGGCAAAAATTAGCCTAATTTGACAAATACATATCACTCTAGTCAATGGCCTGGCTTGTAGTTGGATGAAAACCAATCGCTTAGCTTACAATTGCAATTCTATTCGTCAGACAATGCTGCAGCTACTGGACTTTCAGCTTATTTTTAGCTTCAGTATGGCTGCCCTGTAGTTTAGAGAACGCTGTTAAACAATGCCACGAAAATTACGAATTCAAAAGCGTGTGGATTTATGAGGCGTCTAACAGTTAACATAGTCAATTTAAAACAGCATACTAACCGTTATCGTTAAGTATTGTTATCATTAAGTATTGTTTGAGTTATGGCATAACTCAATGATCAGCACAAGGTGTCCCACTAATAAGGCATAACAAAGATATCAGCACAGGGTGTCCCACTAATAAATAAAGCACAACAAGGAGATTAGCAGGGTGATAGGGTGTCCCACTATTAAGGCACAACTCAGAAAACAGTAGGAGTATTCCCTCAATGAGGCACAACTCATAGCACATTGTATGCCACAGTACATAGTGTCCCAGAGTACATAGTGTCCCAGAGTACATAGCGTTCCACAGTACATAGTGTTTCACAGTACATAGTGCCTCACGCTACATAGCGTCCCATTGATGAAATTATAGTGAAGAGCGCATGAAAGAGCCACAACAAAGAGGCAGTACTATGCAATACAAAAAGTCACAACCCAGAGATGGTACAGGGTGTCCCACCGACGAGGCTGCGGCAGTAGGTGCAAGTCAACAGTACCAGGTGCCCTACATAAGAAGTACGGGTACAACAAAGAAGCACTACAGGGTGTCCCCTCACCGACGAAGTTGTGACAGTAGGTGATAGTACAAGGTGCCCTACGCAAGACGTACAAAACAAAAAAAGCAGTAGAGGGTGTCCCGTTACCGATAAAGCTGCAGCAGTAAGAGACACAGAACAGTACACGGTGCCCTACATAGAAAGTACGGGTACAACAAAGAAGCACTACAGGGTGTCCCCTTACCAACGAGGCTGCGGCGGTAGTTGATGGTACAAGGTGCCCTATGTACGAGGTACAACCAAGACTCAGTAGAGGGTGTCCCGTTACCGACGAGGCTGCGGCAGCCGGTGACAGACTAGTACATGGTGCCCTACAAAGAGTCACAACCCAGACTGAATACTGGGTGTCCCCTCACCGACAAGGCTGCGGCAGTAGGTGATGGAGGTGAGAGTGTAGACGGGCACGACCTGCTGCTGGATCCACTCGGGCAGCGAGGACGTGCTGCCGGGCGAGTGCTGCATGCGCTCCTTGTGACCCGCGTCCCAGTTCTAACAACAACAACAACAATAAAATACAGAGCGCAGTCCCAGTTCCAACAATAACAACGAGAGAGGGGGTTGGCGGCAACAGGGGTGGTTGTACGTTTTAGATAAGAGCGAATGCATCTTCCGCACCAGCATGTCACATTTAGTTAATTGATGCAAAAAATAAGCAAAGCAAAGAAAATTAAGACCAAATAAGTTAAAGCAAGACTATCAGCCCCCCCCACCCCACAAGAACCAATGACCTCTCTTCCACCAGCATGTGGAGAGAATCTCTGCCAAGCTAAGAGAGTTCAGCCGTAAAAAATGTCACTCCCCCCACCCCCCCGTTGTGAGTTCTCTCGGAAGGGACAATTTTCTGAGCCTTGACGACACATTGCAGTAAATAAGATCACATTGCAGCAAATAAGATCTAATTTATCCCACCTGATTGGGTCGTGATGTCATTTTTGTTCTGTGACAATTTAAAACCAAATAACTTTTTACTGAACAACTGGCCCTTACCTAGGGCAGACACATGAGATAAGTACAAAGAGAGATAAAGCAAGCCAGGGCTGTGGATTTGAGATGTGCATTAGCACTGTTAAGGTACATAAAGAGCACGTCGCTAAGAAACATCAAAACACCAATAACTACAGACATTATGAATGAGACTATCAGTTCAAAACACCAATAACTATAGACATTATGAATGACAGACTATCAGTTCAAGCTCCACCATCTCGCTGGCTCAGTCAGTGCAAAAACCTCAATTTTCAGAAGAACCAAAAGCTACTTTCACAAATCTTACGACTGATTATTAGAAACCACACCGATAAAATAAAATAGTGTGCACACATGCAATGTATATTAAACAATGCATTCGTTCGTTAATCCTTGGGAGATAAGGTTAATAGACGCTTAAATAAAATTGGGGAACTTTTTCATCAAACGCGGCTAACGTTCACCGATCTATCATGGAAGTTAGTTAGTGCAAGAATGTTTCAACTTTTAAATTAGTGTGACGCCCTATAAAAACTTACACCCAAGCTGACTGGGTCCGCACGGACCCCAGCATTTAGTATGGCTCTAAAGGCTGATTCACGCATTAAAGTTGGAATACATCTGCACACATTTGCAGCGACTCCAAGTTACTACAAAGTGATTCCGTAGATGTCGCTAACGGTACTTCAGAACGAGTTGAAACATTTTTGCCATGAAGATAATGTTAATATAAAGTGTTTAAGCATCGAAGGCAAATAACAGGGATTTCAGAGTCGGAAGGAAAGTTTTTGCACTGAGACACTGACCCTGAGTTCGCCGGCGAGGCTGCGGTTGATCTTGGTGCTCGTCTGCACGAAGCGATCATAACAACTGAGCGTCTGCGCGATGAACTCCCTGTGTCGCTCCTCAAACACCGCGGGGGGGGGGGGGGGGGGGG
>JAQIWG010001129.1:0-26393 GCA_034695025.1 Chamaedrilus cognettii
AGTAGGGGGGGGGGGGGGTGCCGACGGACTTGTTTGTCCGATTCTTACCCATCTTAAGCAACGTAAAGCCAAATACGCCGACCATTTCTGAAAGAGCATAGGCAAGGAGATGGCTACCTACAGCCTACAATGTCATGTTAAGTGTAGAAGTTTAATTCGAAGGGGAGCAAATCCTATAATCAAGGGGGGATAAAAACGAAATTCAAGGGGGGGCGCTGCCCTCCCTTAAAATTTTAAGGGGATTAGCGGGCCGCCAGTGCATATACGCGACTTTTCGATTGACATTTGCCGGAACCTGTACCCTACAATATGTAATACCACAGGGAGGTCCCAGCGAGTTTCAAGGTCTTGTACGAATCTCGAACAGAAAATGTGATTCAATACCGACAGTCCTTCCAAAAACTAGCAGTTGAGCAGCTGTAGAATTGATGCGTAGCAGATTTTTACAACACAACCAACAAAATCAAATCCGATTTTTGCTCCAATCCTAAATCCGTTCACAACGAATTATAGGCACTAGCTTTAAGTCTATCAACCAATTTGCAACTCAGCATGTTGCTAACCGCTAACCTTAACGCTATAGGGCGCAAGGAATTCTTATGACATACAAAGCGCTATGTTGTTCCGTCGAACTCATGCAGCTCAATCAAATGACCCGAGGGCAGCAGACTTGTCAAACGTTTATGCGAAAAACAGTCTACTGTAGGTGTCGCTTTTCCAGAAGTAATTATAAATCACTATAGTAGGCGAAAGCCGTTAATAGCCGTCGGTTCGCTTATATGATTTAGTCTTATATTTATGGCTTGTATATCGGTACGCTATATGCTTGAAACGCTTATGATATGGGAATCACATGCCTAACGCTGCATAGCAAACCGAAGCATCGAGTTCTGTAGACTGCATCTGCATGCAGCGTGGTAGGCAAATTATGATAATTTGGAACCATCCCTGGTAGTGAATTACATTAGGATGGGTTAGGTAGGCTACTGATATACAATCACACATAAAAATTGAGCAAACGAGTGATCATTCTAAGTGTGGAGATTATGGAGTAGTACGCCTACTAAAATTAACCCTCCTTATGCCCTAATAAAGTAATCACCAAAACATAATAGGTTACCAAACCTATCAACATCGCCGCGGGCCACAGTGGCCCTTTCGGTGGCGGTTTTGCGGGCCAATTTTGCCCTTTCAGCCACACTTCCGCGAGCCACATAAAAAGTCTTTAAGGGCCACTTTGACCCGACTTGTTCGCTTGGCAGCAAATCCCTGCTACAATTTACCCGTAGGCTATACATGGTCCACAATTTCACAAAACCTGGCAATAAACAGCACTACGAGTTAACATTATCGCATACTCAGTCGTTTTTCCTTGGGATAGCATACCGTGTTGTTGCTGACAAGGTTCAATGCAAATCCTTGCTCTTGTCATTAAATCTTCCACATCTTAAAATTCGCATGTTCAAGCGTCTGAGTTGGATATTTACTAGTAAAGCCACAAGCTCCGCCGAGACTTAGCATGCAGAGGTTTCACTAACTTCAATGCTCTTGGCATGCGCTGTCTGCGATACTGTAATTACTCACGTGATCTCCTAGAACTGTAGGCCTACATGTATCTCGTAACAAGAACCAAACGTTGTTTGCTTCCGCAAGCGGATTGCGATTCGTAGCCTGTACCTCATCTGAACCGCGCTGCAATGCGAGCACCACGCTGAGCGCCGATAGACAGAACACACTGTCAGGGCCGGTTTTATAGACTAGGGCCTCCCCTAGTCATCCCACCCCACCAGCACGTCAAGTTAAGTTTTGTCAATGCTAAAGTCAAGAAAGAACACGCCAAATTATGCCGAAATAAGTCAATTGTGAATGACTATCAAAGTGAATGACTATCACCCCCCCATCAGAATTAATTATTCCCTCCACCAGTGCCGCGAGGAAAGAGAGTTGGGACGAAAAAATGTCTGTTAGTACCACCTTTCCCCCTCTCTCTCCTTCTCTCCCCTCCTCGGTCGTGTGTTTTATGCAGAAGCAAAAAACTTTCGGCGATAACCCCTTCTGTTCGTGAATTTGATACTCGAAAATCAGATGTACCCCCCCCCACTCCCTCCTCCCTCCCCTCAAATGTATACAGCCGCCCCTAACAGAGCAGCGTGCGCCAGATCCGCCAAATGTGCTCTTGATTATAAACCATTACTTGGTTTATTGGCCTTGTGTTTCCATGTTGTGCCCGGGAAAGCGCTGATGGACGGACGCAGGGAAAAGCGCGGCACGCGAGAGATGCGCGATTCGTCGCGGTGTATTGCCGCAGGGTTCAGCCAGACTCGCTGAACTCAAGACTGGCGGCACAACAGAGCGTGCTTTGTTCCGCCGCTATTAGATCCTCAGAGGCCCTATTCATTGTGTCAAAAAGCAGCAGCATGCAGAGTGGCGAGGCGTCTATATAGATTACACTGGCGATGTCTTTGTAAAAGTTTAATGAAGACTGGGCGCGCATTGTGATGTACGATATACTGATGTAAAGTGCACGCGAACAGTGCCTCGGGCAGCGAGGAGTATAGGCCTACACGTATATGTATTGCATGGTCTGGTCAGAGTGGTCTGGACGCGTGCTTGATGTCCTCACCGCCTCGAGGCTTTCACATAATCAGGCCGACAGTTCAAATGTGAGCAGTTCAGAGCAATGCAGCATGACTAGGACAATACGAGCTGATTTCACTACTTTGACATCCTGATCAAGCAATCACTGCTGAGCAGTGGTCCCATAGCCTAATTAAATTACAATAGTGACCTCAGGCGTTAAAGCCAATAATATTAAAAATTAATTTTTCAATCCAGTTTACTGTTAATAAGCAAACAATTGGGACCTGCATGTACAGTGTATAAGCATCATGTCAATATCAGATGCGACTTTCAAGGACAACTTGCAAGGACAACTTGCAAGGACTAAAAATAACAATGTCACAAAGACTTCTAGCAAAGCTGGAAGACTGTAGCCTACAACAAACTCCATTAAGCTATGAGGTGAAATGAAAGCAGTCTATAGCGCCACTATAATTCGTGGGAACTTAATTGATTACACAAATTCTTTAAAATTTGCAGTTTTCACAGCAAGGGGTTGGAAGACTCATAGGCTAACATCCGCAACTGAATCAAAACGCAATCAGCAAAATAATTTTTTTTATGTAGAAACATAAAACGGCGCTAAAAGAGTCTTACTAAAATAACAACTTCACAAAACATTTTTTACTGTCATGGTTTACAAAAAAAGACACCAGCTACGTTGTTTTGTTGCAAAACATGTGTAAATTTGAAAAGTTACTATCTGTTAGAAACTACAAATAAACACACCAAGGTCTGCAATAACCTTCATGTCCAGAGCTATCCATAAAAACAATCCAGGACTGTGAAATCGCGGTATCTCAGTCAAAATTGAATATATTTCTTAAATATTTAAAAAGATCAGAAAGAAAAGAGATAAATTGAGAGACGTTCCTAACATTTCAAATGAAAATATTTATCCATTAAATTGTTATGAAAGTTCTTGTTAAAAGTTCAAGAAATACAATAATACCTGCACTTTAACTTCTTTACGTTAGTCGATCTTGCCTGTTCAATTCATATGCACTTGACCTGCAATGCAGCCAAATTTCATTACTTTGAGAATACACTTACATGTATTCGATGGTCTTCACCTTCAACTATTACTAACAGTTTTGAAGTCCTATAAACCTCATCTTAATCGTCATTTAAACGCTTGCGAAAATTAATCACTTTAGACGCGTTGCATATCAGCTGCACAAACATAACAAAGTCATGGAAAGGCTTGTGCTTACTGCTGAATCGAGCAACTAAGTATTGCGTATCTTGCGCATACACTACTGGGCCAGGCGCAACAATTCTCCGATAGCCTACATGACGTCACGAATGTGCATTCAAACAACAGTATAGAAGGTATACCGCAAACAAAACTATATCAGGCAACAAATATGTACTTAATTTTGATACAAGCATTATGAGGGGCCTACATAAATACCCCAGTTGGCAGTTGTTACCTAACACTTTTATGTTGGTCAATTAGATCTTTTGAAGTTCTTACACGAACATTGAAAACTTTTTAAAGCATATATACTTTCGCTTGAAATATGAGGACCACGTCGTGTCAGATAATTTTCGCTCTAATGTCTGCCAATTTGAAAAAAATATTAATTGTGACGTAAGGCGAGATATCGCGATACACAAGTAGCTAGGAAGTTGTTTTTAAGGCTTAATGCCATATATTAACACGGCCGACATTCGGCTGTTTGCCGCATGTTTATACATGCGGCAAACAGCCGAATGTCGTCTCGACAATCTAGCTTTTAACGCAAAATAACGAAAACGCTAAGTAAACCTAGAAATCCAAAGGAGTACAATTAATGTTTATAGTAGGCCTAATTAAGCGTATATTTATTACGTGAAGTTATGCTACGTTATGTATATTTGTTCATTAAGCTCACCTATTTGTCTATTGTGTAAGGGCTTACTGTGCGAGTGCTAGACTTACAATAATTGCTTGTATTACAATAATTTGGCGACTTATAGTAATTGCGCTGTAGGCTGTTTAAGTGCATTAGGCGTTCATCCCAAACACCGATCGTTGAATAGCGAATAGGCTGTATACACTGTATACAGTGATGACGCCTCGGTGACTATGACATTGTACAGTGTACAGTGTTGTACAGGAAAAATGACGAAGATGCAAATATCGTCAATGCCATGTTCGTGCGATAATTATTTGGCACGCAAGTGATGTAACCTGCAGGCGTGCCTGCCTGGTGCGCCGCGATCAATCAAAACCACCTGAGCATCGAGTTTATTTAAGGACGATCAATAATGCATGCACAGGCACAAGGCCGAGCAGTGAGCAACTCAGCATGCAGCTTGCATCAACGGCTCAGCGGCTATACCAGCCCGCTTGTTTTTTGTCGAATGTCAATGGAATAAGGTCGAAAAACATTTGATTTGAAACCGATTTGACTCCTGTCAGCAGCTGTATGCTATAGCCAAGTCGAACAAATGGCTAGCTTACTGTAGGTACAAGTGAACTGGCAATGTGGAACAGAATACACTATACAGAACACATTTTGTACAGTACGTCAATTTAGATCATGATACAGGAAGGTAAGAAGCACGATAGGCCTACGTGAAACTGCACACTTCATACAACTCATACAAATGCTATTTGATTTGATGTATTACTTAAACAATAATGCAAATGATGTGTTCCGCAAGTGGGTTTTTATTCATGCAGATTTTATTCATGATTTTATTCACGACACTCCAGACACTTCACGCTCTGCACACATACACTATGTGATCAGTAGGCCTACTTGCACGTCTATATTTTAGACAACTCATTTCTGGTAGCCGTAAATGTACTCTTTTTATGTAGATATTATCGCATAGGCCTACTGAATATATTATCGCGTACTGAAATAAAAACAGTTTTGATTCGATTTGATGGTGTAGGCCTACACGGGTACACCACAATACATAATACCATAACTGTGTGTCGTTTTTTGACTAACGCGCACAATATTTGGCTACAGACTAAAATACTTAATATAAATTTGATTTTTACATGTACATGTACATGTGGGTTCGTCTAAGTGGGTTACGCCTAAAAATTTAATTCAGGCGCTAAGAAATCATACCCTTGAGGCCCTCACGTCTTTAGACGCCGAGCAGCCAGTTTCAAAGGTGTCGGCATCGCTGTGATTGAATTATAATGTCTGCAATAATATTGCATGGCATGTTACTTCAAGCTACTTCCATGGCCGCGACGCCAGGAAATGAAGACCCTGACGTTTCGAGACGACAAAACACCGGGGATCTGGCGTCTGGACGCCAGTGAAGAAAAGCTTAACCGATGCCTTTTCAGCGTCTCTACGCATATTTTGACCGATAACAATGTACAAGAGAGTTACATTGTTATCGCTTTGTCGTCGCATTATCGCGGCAAAAGATTTCGTGTCACTTCGTGCACCATTGGCAAAGGTGCTTAATTTCGTCAGCCCTGCAAATAATCATAAAATAGGGTGGAGTGCAGTAGAGAAGTTGAAGTTGAAGTTGTTATATCGCGTTATTAAGGTGCATACCGTCATTAACGCAGTCAAGTTGCAAGCAAGCATTTTGCAAATGGCATGTCTCTCCATGACATTAAGCAAGGCTTAGTAGCTGTTAAAAAATTAAAGACCAGCTAACGCGTGCCATCACGTATCTAATGTCAAAAATTCATAGCCAAACATTATTGTTTCATATCTTTGCCATGATGCATGTTTAATAGTGTTAAGAAAATGGTACCTTCAAACCGTAAGAAAACGGGCTATAATTATAATTGAAACCAAATTATTTGAATTCATTTATTAATAGTTTATTAATTTAAGCCGCAGATGAGTGCAATTAAGTCAAAATATGCCGTAGGCCTATCCAGCTCAAATTGCACCATTATTGCTGGAAATAATAAAATAAATATTTTATTACCTTTTGCCGTGCATGCCCACGCAGGGCCTAAGCCAACAAATATTTGTCTTTTATTATTTTAAAATAATAATGATGATTAGACTAAATAGGAACATGTTTTAAATTGTTGCTACATTCAGCCAGATTATTTTGTGTTTCATGGTGTAAATCAGTTCTGTCCTTTCATCTCTATTCTCTTTCTCACGTAATATATTATGTATTTTTTTGTGCGTAATTTATGAGGCAATTAATAAATTGTCATTAATTTGCTGCAAGGGCGGTTAGGCATGGGCATATTGCCTTTACGGAGATGTATTCTCTTTATGCTTGACCAGGTGACTTTACACTCTGGACATTTATTTCTTGTATGTGCTTATGTACTGAAGTTACGGATACGAATAATAATAAAAGTCTTAGCTTAGTTTATAATAGTTCAGAGTGTGAGTTTACATGATATAACCAACTTGATTTTGATGATCAGACAATCAAGATGATGATTATGAATATGGTGATAACACGGATCGAGTCCTACTCCTAGATCTATTTCCCTTTAGCCATAATACCGCAGCAGCATTGCAATGCAGGCCAGCATTTCAATAAATAGTTAACAGAGTGACCTAAGGCCATCACAGGTTGCGCGTACAGTTCAATTACGTTTCATTGTTGTCGCACTGCGGCATGGACGCAGTAGCGAGAGACTATACACAAAATATGATGCTGTAGTGTATAAAGCGTAAACCACCCGCAATGCAAGCCTACAGCAGACGAGAGAACAAACTGCGGGTTGAAAATTTACTTTGTCGGCCATCATAATGAAGTTTTATTGCAAATAATGTTCCTCAAGCAGTAACATTGGAGGCTTGTTGTTTGCACAGAAAGGCTACTTCCATTGTTCGAATTCGAACGAATCATTTTAGCATGCAAATACAAACGACGTTTTATATTGGCAATGATAAATAACGACAGGATCAAATAGATTCGCGCAAAAACGCTCGAAAAAATTAACAAGGATTAAATGCATTTGAACAAGGCCATGTTTCAAATTGCTATGAACGACCGAATAAGGCCGACATTGTATAACAATGTATCACCTCAGGGAGCTACATGTAAGCATAGGCCTTTTGTTCAATGCAGCATATATAATGCTCTATTATCTCAGAATAATGTCAACTCCAGATCATGTTATGTTTGAATCTACAATATGAATACAACAATATCTACAATACATGTAGATTCGACATTTCTAAAATTTAGTCATATAATTCAAAATTGAACGTAATAGTCTTAAGTTTTTTACTCCGCGTTATAAAATTATATTTTTTGAAGTTAAAATGTCATTGCCAGAGTTCACTTTAGCCCTTACAAAATAGGAGTAACGTTACGCCTGCTGCCTATAAAACAGGAGTAGTGCACTCCTATGCCTTTCAAACAAGGAGTAGGTCTAGAGAAGACCTACTCCACCATCCTTCATTTTTACGAGTAATGCTACTCCTACCAATTTTTAAATCCGAGTAGAGTTTTAAGAAAACGTTGTTTTGGAGTACTTCTCCTACTAAAGTTATCCCTGATCATTGCCCCTAGGGCATTGGTCAATAGTGGCGGCTCATATTGCAGTTAGCGTGAATTATAGTGACGTGAAAGCCATAAGAAGATTGGCCTTTGCGTTGTAGCAAAGTCTCAATCCAACTCACCAGGCTTAACTTCTTAAGTGACACGATCCCTATCAAGTGTTGATGTAAACTCTCATTGTTCTGCTGTCGGCAGCTTGCAGATGTGACGTCACCGTTGACCTATTTTTCGTCAATAGTATGATATTCTATTTTTTCCATTTGCCTATCGAAGGTTGATAAATTATGTTGACTGGTAAATGTCTGAGAAGCGTAACGGAATACTAAGATAAAACCAGGAATCCTGCTGCAGACTGATCTAATAAATCTCAAACTCCGTAGGTCACAATGCTTCAAGCTACCGCTATAGGCGTAACTTTCCGTGTTGACGGTGGTGATTTGTCACCACACATTTTTAAAAGTTGCGATAGTCACCGCCACATTTTCAAAAGTGCATATAGTCACTACTATTGTTTAAGGCTCACCTGGTAAAAAGTTAAAAATCTCAAAGTGGCAGAAGTGTTAATTCAACTTACTCAAATCAGGAACCTGACATATTAATAAGGGTAGTATACTATCGCAAGGTAAACATTTATCATGTTTTATGTGTTTTAGGCACTCAAATGATGTCCTCTAGCGCCTTGCCATTTTGTCACCGCCAGTTTTTTCAGTTCAAAGTTATGCCATTGGCCCCCACCTCCCCGAAGATTCCCTCGATCGTTCTGCTCCTTTACGACGCTCCTTGTCGAGGCGCCTGTCATGAGAGCGGATGTTTCATATCCGTTGTGTGCGGCCCGCGAGAACGGAATCTGCGCCAATCCAGCTTGGATCCACAGCTCAGGCGGAGAAAATTTATTTAGAAGAACTTAAAATAAGTTGACATTTAGATTTAAAGGAAATCAAAATGTTAATTTATTTTAAGTTCCAGTAAATAATTTTCTTCCGCTCAGTTACTGGTGATGCTCATTGTAGCCTAATACTCCTAAGCTCAACCCCTAACCCTAACCCTAACACTAGCCCTAACCCTGACGCAGCCATAACCTTAACATGCTAATCCAAACGGGCAGTATACTATTTACGAGAATCAGTGAATCGCGACGCGCTCGCGTTTTAACGGAAATAAAACTTAACTTATTTTAAGTTTTTCTAACGAAATTGACTCCAGCGGTTGTGAGAGCCAAGATAGATTGGCGCAGATTCCATTCTCGCGTGCGGTCTGCGTCTGCGTCGAGCGGCATGCGTCTATGGCCCCCTGCGTGGTGCGAATCCTAGCCAACCAGCAGAAGGGGCAACAAAGCGCGAACGCAGCACGATAAAGCCAACACAGTGTTCTGATGGCAAAACAGCGTGTGTAGATCAGCAGAGGGCACGGAGGAAATGGATGGCGTGTGTGCCGCAGCTGAGTGCATGCAGCGGAAGCAGCGCACCTCGCATGCGCGCCGGACTGTGCTGCACAGACTGCAGCAGTGTAAAGGAAAAGTTAGATTGGGTCATCAGAGGTGGGATTAGGGCGTCTACCGGTATACGTTTTCAGCGAATCCACCGTGACGGCCCAATGTATCGCTTTGCGTCGTCAGCGATGACTGGTCGTCGCTGAAGTCGCGTCATAGCGCAAGCGATGGTTATACAATGCATCTAGGCCTACATGGTGGTTACTGGGTAGACGGCCTGATCCCTGCCTGATGACCCAATGTAACTCGCACCCGACGTCAGCGATCCCAGTCGTCGCTGACCACGCGTCATCAGGTGTTCTACCGGTCGACGCCCTGATCCCACCTCTGATGACCCAATCTAACTTTACCTTAAGAGGTGCTTCAGACGCAGATTTGTGGGATCGTGATGTCAGAAACTAAGATAACACGAGAGACTTTTGTTGATAACCAAATTACAAACTCAAGCCAATTGGTTTGTGTTTGAAATATACAAGAAGTTGTACAGGACTTAGCTTAGTGCCTATCTTTATTGCAAGATAGGCCTAAAGGACTCTTTTCAACAAGCGTTGAATGCAACTGGTTGGTAATGGTCGATGGATCAATTATGTCACAACAACGCAATCACGATAATCTCATACATACATGCAGTTTTGCTTTGACTTACCGATAAGCGCCTAAATTAGACGACAAAATGCAGGTTTTAGTATACTTTAAGCTGTTGTTTCAAGACTAACAAATCGCCTCTTTTGTCGTCTGTGCTGTTAATGTATAAATTTTCACCCGGGTTAGGCGTTTTGAGCCCTATTGAGGACTGCTGGAGCTAATTCCTTTATAGCTGGCCAGATGCTCTTCTTGAAGCCAACCAAATAAATAACTATCTGGCACGGGGTTAGCAGCTAGAGACACGTGTGTGTTTAACAGCCTTGCCGAAGGTTCTGTAACGCCATGGTTTTATAGTGTGTGCCGGGAATTGAATCCAGGTTTTAAGATTATGCTCGAAGTTTTGCCCGTCTAATCTACATGTACGAGGAGATAGAAATTGAATGTGACCAAAATAGTAATTCAATCTAAATTTGATTTAGGATACTAAATATGATAAATTTATAAAGATTAATAAATTGTTGGTTGGATTAATATTTGTACGAATATTTCATTAGTAACTAGAGTCAGAATGTTGCACGAATGTATGAAATAAGCCAAAACATTTTGTCTTTACTGCAAGATAAAGGACTCTTTGTGACAAGCGTTGAATGATTGACACTGTGTGACACCAGACGATGACTGTTCGCATTACAGCAACTGGCAGCAATAGCAAGTTCAGCAAGCATGTGCTGCAGCGATGAGTGCTTGAAACGAGCTGCGCTGCGCAGCAGCGGCTGGGTGCGGCTGTTAATAACGAGATTGTTGCACCTGCACATCGTCGTTTAGCGTTCGATAAATGTTCCATCTACCTGTCCTCAGGCAAGGCCATTACCAATTACACCAGCTGCTGCATGCAGCAGCAATAGCGCAACGCATGCAGCAGCGTGTGATCTGTGTGATTGATCTTTGTGTCGATGATGCAATTACTAACGGCAGATCTTATATTCGCCTCAAAAGAAGCAGACGATATACATGTAAGCGCAACGAGATAAATAATTGAGATCATCAAATATTCAGTAAAATGTTTCAATATATGGTGGTTTAATGTGGTTCAAGTGGTTCAATGTGCTACTGTTACTATTAACTATGGCCACCCTCCAATAGAAACTTGCCGTTCAATTTCAAGCCGCTTATTGCTTAACCCAAAAACCGCAGACCAATCCAAAATCGATGACATAATAACGGCGACTAAACTACACGCAGATACACGCCGAAACAAAGTTCTAAAAATCTTGACTTGGATCACGGTGACGTCATAATCTGATGTAGTTCGTATACGCACTCGCAGCTAACACTAGAACGTCGACGTGTGGTGTGAAGTAAAAGTCGCGCTAAGGTGTGAAATGCAAATTTGTCTCCTGGCCGGTGCATCACAGCAGACATTTAACTGCGAATATTACTACGGAAGACTACCGCTCAAAATCTAGTATCAAACGGGATTAATTTAGAACCGCTGGATCGCCATTTAAAATTACGTTGTATACGAGTATTACATAAGCCACAATGAGGGAATATTTAACAGTAGTTTATGGGCAGCCGTCGATAGTCAATTAATCATCCGGTTTCTCAGCGAAACTCAGGAGTGAGGGGGAAGGACCTTTTGACCAGAAGTAACTGACACGCTATACGTAGGCTGTTATGTTAAATACATCGCGCAATATCTATATATAGAACTTCATCTCACCTCACGGCCGACAGAACAATAACCAAATAGACTACATAATTTATGTATGAAGTCCATAGGGGGGCGGGGGGAGATTTTTTAAAGACATTTTTACATAGTCTTCAAATGTTAGATCGGCATTTTGCCTCATCATGGCCTCCATATTTTGCTCTAGCCTCTGGTCTCCGCACTTACAATCTCTGTGGCCCAGATACCATACATATACTCCACCAGCGGTGAAAGCAGCCAATTTGAAATGGAAGGTGAAACAAATTTTAAGTTTGGGGGCGGGGGGGAGGGTCAGTCGTCTATTGATTGATTTAGAAGGATTCGTTTCGCAACAGGGGGGAGAGGGGGGGGGGAAGTGGATGGCTTCCAAAATGCAGGGCCAACGGTCTTTCACGATACAAAGACACATAATGTAAACTGTACTGTAGCCTATTAAAAAAAATTGACGCTTAATCGAGGTTTAGCATTGATATGCATTTACTCTGTTAACCAAAATCGACGCCCTTGAATTAATTTGCTCCGTGGAAGTGAATGAGTCGAATCCGATGGAAATCCGATGAGAATAATCCGATAGGGGGTTTAGAATTGATCCCTCAAAGTTTTTATTTTTCTATAAGTGGGAGGATCAGTAATTTAAATCGTGGGGTGCAACCCACAGACACCCTCAGCGCTTCGAGCACTGCAACACACACAGAAATTTAATAAACATCGTGCAATCTAGTTTTTAAAAATCGCCCTTTCACAGCGTAGTGAAAGGGCCTTCCACATCGGTAAAATATTGCAGCGATACGATCACGGATATAGTGGACCACATCATATTGGTAATTTACCCTATGCTATCATGGCGTCCATGCCCATCATCATCATCAGCCTGTGTTACATCAACATCGGCGCATGTTACAGAAACAGGAGCCACTCGGTAAATCAGAAATTTATCGACAAATGTGCCGCGCTAATAATCAGTTTATCCCCGCAGCTGCAGCGCGCCGCGCAGGCCCGGATTGCGTGTCTGGGATGCGTCCGGGGGTCGAATGATCCGCGTAGGGGAGAGCGTGTACATGTAGGGACGGTTCTATACGTTATAGATGGGAGAGGATACCCCGCCCCTCCACCACCAGCATATCAAGTTTTGTCAATGCAAAGTGAAGAATGTAAGCAAAACTACGGCCAAATAAGCCAAAGCAAGATAATCATTTCCTCCATCAGAATAAATCACCCCCCCCAACGGCATGCCGAGCGAATTTTCGCCAAGAAAAGAGTTTCGGCGGTGAATAACGTTGGTAATCAACCTCCCACCCCCGGTCGTGAGTTCTGCACTGGAGAAAAAAAATTTGTGACTACCCCTCCCCCAAAGTCGTCCCTGGTGCACCGGAAAATCAGGATTCCTTTCCCCCCCAACCAAAAACTTTTAGAACCGCCGTTGGTGTAGGGGAGGGGAGAGGGCCTGCGCGCCGGGCGTTGGCACGCTCTGACTAGCCGAGTCATGCAGGCGGGTATCAATGGCGGCCCGTACCGCGATATCTCGCTCCGGATCGATATAGCGCGCCCGGCCGAGCCCGATGTAGCGTTACACCGGCGTAGCGCGCCCGGCCGAGCCCGATGTAGCGCTACAGTGGCGTAGTTCGCCCCTCGCCGCTCGGCCGGCCAGCAGCAGTATCGCGGCTTATTGGCCATTTGGCCCGCAGAGGCTGCAATCTAATCATCAGAGATTTCTCCGCGCGGCCCTAGTCAAGCAATCATTGCGCGGTCGACCATTAATCAGTCGTTGCGCTTCCATCCCTCGAGACCCGAGAGCCCGACCTATGCTGCAACAGTAGCACTGCTGCTGCTGCTACTGCTGCTGCTGCTGCAGTGCTGCAGCATGGTATACACCCAGATCCCTGTCTGCTTTTCGCGAATGCCACAACGCCATCTATACATGTATCTGCCCGTGAAACACGGGGCTATTACACCCGCTATCATGGCTGCTACTGCGCTACATTCAGCAGTATTTGCTCGAGAGTTGCGAGGTGGCCCCGCAGACGCAGAGGTCTTTTATTTACATTGCCATGCATGTGTGCAAACTATAATCGTCGCGATTCGCGAGAATACACAAGGGGTGTAAAAATATATTTATTTTACAAATTTTTTTACAAACAAATTGACGCTGTTGGATCTTGACAGAGTACATTTAACATTTACTTCAGGGTAATGAAGAGGTATTGAAACCCTAAGAAAGTGTAGACTTTGTTTGGAGGAGTTTAACAGTCTCAGCATTGCAGGCTGCATTACGTGCATTTTGTGCTACGTCTACGTTGCGGCAATTCACGTTCTCCACGCCACACGTAGGCACGGTTAACTATAATACGGTAAACTGCACGGGAAAACTATAATACGATTAAATTGTGCGGTTAACTATTATACGGTAGAACTGTATAGTGCAGGTACGGTTATACTACTCTACACTTGAACTGCACGGTAGTTTAAATTAAGGAAAAAATGGACGACTAAATTGGCCGTCTTTCAGTCCTACTTGCTTCATATCAGACAGATTGAACATGTTCAATCTGTACACAGCTGTACGGGCACGCATAAGCGCATGAGCGAGATAAAATTCTTTGATTCCCACGGGACCGGCTGGCCGGGTGCGTGGAGTGGATGATACTGATGAGAAGCGTGATTCGTGCCGCGCCACACCCGCATCCCCCTCCCATCAACCGCTCCCACTAGTTCCTGTCTCGGAGGACAGGTTTGTTTGCGAGCGAGGCTGCTGCAGGCGCTTCACTCAGGCCGTCAGAACGCTTCCTGGTTGTCAGTTTCCTATCCTACATTCCTCGCAAAAAATCATGTGAATGTTGCAAAAAATCATGTGAATGTTGCAAAAAATCTTGTGAATGTTGCAAAAAATCATGCGAACGCGCAGGTAAATAAGAACTAGGGTTAAGATAGCGTCAGGGCTAAGGTTAGGTTACAGCTCGTCGTCGCAAGTCAATTTGTTATTATCAATTTGCATGGATTACATTTTTGAGCAAACACTTCTCTGGGACCATAGCATGCTTCCGGGTCACGAGCGAGCGACACACCAGGCCGTCTGATGCCCCACGAGCGCGTCAGATGAACTGTTTTTTTAATTTTATAAACGCTACAAACGATACCAAAATGGCATTAAACGTTCATGACAGACACAGGCGGCGGGAGAAGTTAATCGTCCCGAAATATTGCGTTTCGTCTTCCAAGATCAACAGCGATTTTCATTCCTGATTCTGATGATAGACAATAATACTGTCTTTGCAATTAAAGTCACAATATTGCCCACATCATAAAATGTCCAAGAGACTAATTTGTCCTATTCACTATGGAGGTAGCGATACATACATGCAAAATTAGTAGGCCATTGGGGTGTGTCCAATGATCTCTGGAACATGGTAATCCCAGAGATTAATGCGCTGTGATTCTGTATGTAGTCTGCTGCGCTTCTCCCGCACCTACGATTCAAGCAAATGATGTCTTTCCACCTCCGTTTGCATGACATATTCTTGGTGCGTTAAAAGTGCAATATACATACATACATTCACATACATCCAAATTCGCAAATCAGTCATGATGCACCAAATATTATTATGGAAGCGCCAGTTGTATATCCATAGCAAGAGGGCCTACAGCCATCAGTGTGAACAGTTACAATTATTGAAGGCGCGACGACTAAAGCGTCTCAACGACCAAATTGAATCCAGGAGTTGTAGTAATACGCGACTCATAATGTTAGTCGCCGGCATAACTACATAGCCTACTGCATATTGTGAATGTGTAGTAGGCCCCTACTTGCATATGTATGCATGTATATTGCACTTTTAACGCACCAAAAATATTTCATGCAAACGGAGATGGAAAAACATGATTTGCTTGAATCGTAGGTGCGGGAGAAGTGCAGCAGACTACATGCAGAAACGGATTTACAAAACGGAATGCATTCATCACACGCATCAGCAGGCATATTTTCAGGAGGACGAGATGAATACAACAAAATAGGCTGGACAGAAAGCATTCCTAATGCAACATTTAACTTAATTGGCTTTAACCTAATTATGGTAATTTGTATGAGAATCTTCGCTCCTTCTACATCGAGTAACATGTACATTGTACAATGTAATGAACCCATGCTCTGTCGATGAAAACACTCGTACTCCTATCATTCAAGCGGTGTGCACTGTACCGAAAATTATAATGAGATATTGCACATCTGACAATAATTCAAATCTAATACTGTTTGTTTACTGCAAAGCAGTTGGACAGCGATATTGTCACAACTATTCGACGAGCAATTGGTTCAACATTAAGCCTGCACACATTGACACAATCGTGCAGATCATAATTATAGAATTTCATTTTTTCCCGACACAAATTAAACTTTCTCCAAAACTTGTTTCGACTGAGAGCAGAAGGTGTACGGCCTTATATTATATTTTCATATTTTCTCAGCGGAATGGGGGTGGGGGGGGGGGAGTTGAGTTTGAAACTCCTCAAAAATTTGAGAAAATAATTAGTTTTTGCTCTTGACCAAATGAAAAAAAGTTCAAATCACCCTCCGAATATTTCAACTCCCCGCATGTATTGTTAAACAAGTCCCCCTCACATGTATTGTTGAATAAGTACCTAAGACTGTCAAAAATGGCACTAAAAACTAAGGCCTTTTAAATCTCCGTCAGCACCCCCCCACTCTGCATTTCCTACATGACAGCACACTGAGCACAGGGCTGCCGATCGTAGGACCACTTCAAACCAGCAAGACAATCTTCTACACTCAATACACTATTTTCAGCATTAAGTGTGCGCCAATTTTTCCAGGGAATGCTGGAGGGCTTTTCCATGCAGGCTGTAATTCCTGCACGCTATAATTCCATGCAGGCAATGCGTACGTTGTATGCTTTATGAAAAACTTGCAAAATTAAAATAAATAGTCCGTGTAAGACTAAAATAAATCCACTTCTACAATCATCCGCGACTCCTGTATATCATAACCCAAATAGTTTTGAAGCGCATGCATAAGTCAAACCATTGCGTGGTATCAGCATGGCGGAACCCGAACCCCGAGGCGACAATAATACTTCTAAGTTCTAACACGAAAACTGTGGATGAGGTATATGAGGCTATGGTATAAGGGCCTGATTGTTTTGAAATAGAACATTCTCAATTACACGAATAGTTTTGTTTTGCAACAGGAAGTTGGGCAATATTGATGAGCGTGAGATAAATGTTGAATAAGCGAAATCGCCAACCAACAACAACGTAACGTTAGACGAGCAGCCTATCCTAGTATAGACCTAGCGCACAGTACGTCGTTAACCCGTGCAATAGGTTAAAAGGGAAGAAAATCGTTGGTGTTAGGCCTACAATTTATGTCTAACAGCGCTCTTTCAATAACAACAGCTAATGATGCTCAAAGGCTCATATAAGAAACAGCTTATAATTGAGCACTGATTGAGAACTGTGTTGCAGCTGTTGTTACAAGAAAGTTAGAAATAGGCCTCCACTATAAATTCAGTAAAAATTCGACTTTTATTCAGCGTAATAAGTGTAGTCCACAAATGATGTTAAAATATAGGCTCTATGTCTTTAAATGTAGGCATCATAGTATATTTATTCATTATTATTTGTATGTACCTGCATTATATGATGTAATTGGATAATGGATAAATGGATTACATGTAAACAACATGTTTTCGAATCGGAATATTACATTCATATTTCAGAGGTCTTAGAGTTTGAAAATGAAGTACAACATTTCAGCATTTGTAATCAATGAGCAGTAGATTTCTCAAAAGCGATAATTATGATTCATTTTTTGCTAAGGTCTGACGATAACTCAATTGTAGCACAGAAACTAAACTTCGTCTCTATGAAGCGATGTGAAGAAGGCCAATCCAACACATTTCATGGAGCATGTTGACCTCATCGCAGAGGGAATCTGGCATCACCACATGATCTCCACATGGCCTTCGTTATTATAAGGATCACTTAGTGCTAGCAGAGTCCAGAAACATTCTGTTTTATACATTTGTGCGTCGCGCCTGGTCAACTTGATGATAAATGACCAATTTTGTGTATTTGTCGACTACAAGTGTGTGAAAAACACATGATTAAGGTAAAAACATAGCTTTGAAGCACACAATATATAGGCCTAGCTTAATTTGCCTATGTTCCAGTGAGTATATTGTTCAATTATATTTTTAGCACGTTGGCTCTCTGTTTTTTTAAATGAGCCAAATTACATTCTATCCTCGCTTATTCGATTTCCCATTAAAATCGTGAATAATTCAAAATACAATATCACACTATGCTAATTCGTAGCTTCAAAATTCAATGTTGCACGATTTTATGTGACTATAGTCTGAACATTTGCACACCCAACCGGATATCGGCTTAGAAAGCTATGCGATACGCTAGGTCCTGCATGGGATGAAAAATTGTTGTAATGCAATACCAGCCAGCCAGTAAGTCATGTGGAGTTACCATGGTGATTATCATTATAGCAGCTTGAATATCTAACCGCCTTCCTCAGCACGTTTATCTGCAGGCTTTTCATAAACTCACTGCAGAATTTGACTTTTGTATTTATCGTCATAAGCGAGAGAGAGCAGGCGCATAGGAAACCACAATAATATTTTGCGCATGGATGTCTGAAAACATGGGTTAAGCAATGGTATTATCGGGGTTAGGATAAGAACAATTATTCGTCGGTTTAATGAAATGCCGTTTTGCCAGTCCTTTAACTAACGAAATAAACTCTATCGCTATCCAAGCTTGTTTTTCAGAGCTATGCTAGTATATATATTTTTTATATTTATATACGATATTTATATATATTTTTGGCGTAATTTCGGTGGTTGAAAACTTTAAACGAACTTCATATTTTCAAATAGCGGTACACAAACAATACTAAGGCTACAATGCTCGCCAACTAGGAACAAGCTGATTTTGATTTCTAAACGACAGCAAATTTTATAATGTGCGATTGCGTGCCGTCTGTAGGAAGTATGCCTATTGCCTATCAGGCCTGCGCCTCTGCAATGTCGTGCACGCTGAACCAGCGATAAAGGGACATTTATTGTGTTAACAGGCCTACCTATCGCACAGCAGCAGCTTCCTGAAACAGTCATAATTCTATTTAACAGCCGACGGAATTCGGAGACACGTATAACCTATATAACAACCTACATGGATTCATACATACATTCATAATGACCACGTTTATCCACGGGATAACTAAGAAATGAAACGCCTATTAATTTTTACTAAAAGTTAGCCAATTTTAAGTTAACATATCGAGCACGAGCAGCATACTGTAGTGCAGAAATTTTCGCTCAGCATTCGAAATACTGGCATCTCGTTTAGCTGATAATTTTGTAAGAGGACATTATTTTCAATTCGGCTCAAAATAGCGAAATGTCTTCAAAAGAAGCGATATCTATAGGAGGAAATTCGTAAAATACACTTAGTCAATTGTTGCCCGGTGAGGCAAGTCAAACAATGATTTCAAGCAATGAGAAAATATATCAAACAATAAACACGAGCAAATTGCGCATAAAAATTAACGAAACTGATCTTTTTCCTGAACTTCGACTGGAAAACATTTTTTCTCCAGCTCTTCTTGAGGGCGTTCATCCAGGAAAGGGGCTAGTTATCGCATTCATGCAAACTACGCATTCATACTTCAAACATGACATAATAACGATTTGCCGGGCACCGGTACGAGTATTGTTTGTACATGTGTACTTCACCCACGATACCCAGATATTGTATTCCCAAATATTGCAACCCTGTGACGATATTAGGCCTACTAGGCTACCTGCAATCCGATTCTTTATTTCCCGCCCCACAGGGGTTAAAAACTACATCTATACCTAGGCTGTATCGGTTCCCATTCTCGTAAAAAAAGACTAAAATGTACATATTAATATAAAATCTATCTTTGGGGGGGGGGGAAGGGGACCTTCAGAACTTCATAATCCTCCCCCTCCATCTTAAGCCGCTGTTCAAAACTGTTGAGTTCAACACTCATTTAATTTTTAAATCAGCCATTCAAAAAAATAGGATGTAGGCTATAAGAAGCGACAATCGGCGATCTTAAAAATGAGAGTTACTTTTCAGTAGTCAAGTAACAGCCACTTAAAATTGAGAAGCGTTTTATCAGATATTCCGATCACTTCCTAGTCAAGAAAGAAATCTCTGATCATAATTTTCGAATTTCTCTAGTATGAAGTCCTTAACTTTGTCACTCAATCACTCGGGCTTGTCTCAACTCAATTTTTCTGGTGCTAGTTAACTCGTCTACTGCCACGATGATAGGGTCATCGGTCCACTTAGGTGTACACAGTAGATTGCGGTGCACGCTCAAACTCGTTTATGCACTTGGACAGTGGTTTTCCACAAAAAGAAATAATTGAATTATTCGTATCCGCTAGTAATGGTTGATATGCGCTTTTCAAAATTTAAAAAAAGATTGATTATGAAGTATCAGACACAATGGCAGACCTCTGCAAACGGAGGTCCTGAATGTGACAGATTCAAGAACAGGCTGAAAGGGCCCTTTAGAAAAGAAATAGACGAATTTAATTTTTTTTAATTCAGTTTGTAGGAAGCATTGCTCTTTCGTTTGAAGAAGGTGCGAATGCCTTCCCCCCCATCATCATACGATTGATAGGCGTCATGACAAATAAAGACGTTCCAAAAACTACCCCACCCTCTCCCTGCGAGATCAGACTCACTTTGTGAAGAATTTTGCCCTTCCCCTTCCCGTCAAAAACGCTTTGGATTCACCATTGCCGCATGTTAAAGCGTGTTGCAACACGCTTTCACGGACGGCGCGCGTAACCTTGGCAGAGACATCATTATGCAGACGCCATTTTGTGCAGCGAGCCATAGCGACGCTTGCATAATTATGAACTCGCCGAAATACTCAACAACATTAATTACCATAATTTAGCACCAGAAGCCCGTGTCACTAAAGCGGCGTATTGGCACGCATGTCACTCAGTTCAAGGATCTGACATTGTTTTTCAATTGAAATAAGCCATAGAAAGCCAATTATTTGACGCATTAATCCGACAATGCGTTAATAAAACATCAAAATTGTCAAATAAATGCGTTTATTTCAATTTTTGTATGGACGGTTTGAAGCAATATTTGCTCTATATTAGCATGTCATTCGAACAGCTCTGGTGCATAAGGTGCCGGATAGACCCTCGCAAAAATCCTTCCAAATGATCCTCTTCGTGTCTTAAAAGCGATTCAAGAATTTTACCTTCGCTCCTTTATCGTTTTTTGCAAGATTCGCAATATTGTATTCAGCACACCCTATGCAATTCCTCAGTTTATCGAAATTTTACGAACTAGCGTAGAAAATAACCTGGCTTATGGTATTGAGCTTGTAGCATGAGCTCATGGGCGATTAAGCTACGGCGACTAATCGCTGCAATTCGTTATCTTTAAGCTTACGTTCCACCAAGATTTGTTGTGAATTATTGGTACATCACAAAACTCTTACCTGCAAATCCTTTTTCCTTCGATAATGTAAGACGCAACGAAAATCACAAACGAATAAGCTTACAAAGTTCTGTTAATCTGGCGTGAAAGAAGCAAATGACTAGTCTATTAACTTTCTATGCTAAATACTTTCAAAATATACGTCTAGTCATAGGAACATAAAGAAGCCAAAGGACTATAGAAAAGAGGAATTTCTCTAAACCACTCTTGTCTATACTGATCTAACTAGGCCTGTATCCGTTCATCCAAGCGAGAATGTTTTGTCTCGATCTGTTCAGTAAAGCAGCCTACATGTAGCCAAAGAGAAGTCGCTCCAGTTCGACAGTTACTATGTGTTGTAGGATTGCAGCTGCGCTGAAGCTTGTACGCACTTGTTCAGCACATGACGTAGGACGAAGGGCTTGTTTCATACCAATATTAGTCTGGTATCTTGCTCAAATGTCTGCCTTTATTTTTGTGTTTTTATGATTTAAACCTAGGAGTGTTACAAGATGTATATTTATCTGGTGAATTTTTTGTGTCACATTTTTGGATTGCGTTGTTTTAGGACCTTCAATTTGACATTTTTACATTAGGTACGCCCGTATGTAGAGCATTAGATACAATGTATATGCAGGTATAATTGAGCATTTTGTGTGAACAGTTTTAGGCCCCGGATATGACCTTAAACTACATGTATGTTCGGCAGTTCTGCCCATGTTGCAATCATCGGGCATTTTGAGCGCCAGGAAGGGCATCCGGCCTGTGAAATAAGCACAACCCACAACCTCCACAACTAAACCACCAGTCATGGACCTCCACAAATGGATCAGCCTCTGTGCCCACTGACCATGGCCCGCCCCGGTGTCTCTATGACAACGCTATAGGTTTGGGGGAGCTAGGTTTGGGTGGGATAGGTGGATGCATGGGGAGGACAGTGGGCTGGGGAGGCGGAGGCAGAGTTAGTAGAGCAGAATAAGCAGGCAAGATGTAATGAACAGGCAGGAACAATGTATGAGTATTACGTATTAGTTATTACACTAGTATATACAATGAGTATGTCTGCGGTGGTGAAAGTCAGTCAAATAGGCCTAAAATTAGGAGTGGCTGCTTTAAAAATAGCATAAAAACTTACATAATCGCGTTGCTCGTTGATTAAAAAACTATTCTGACTTTCGAAAAATTCTAGCTTAGTATGGTTGGTTAACAAATCACGTAGTTTGGTGTCCTTTCAAATTTTATGACTTGATTAACAATAATAATAATACTGGGTTTATAGTCCGTTTCGGCGTCGAAAGACGCCATCGGGGACCTCCCTTCGTCATGGGCACCATGCAGATGTCATTTAGGAAACCCAGACGAGGAAGATAGGAGAAGGCGGAGCAAAGGCCGGGTCATTCTTACTATTTATCTGTCAGGGGAAAAAAGTACATTTACGGGGGGAAAAATGCGTTTTCTGACCAGAAAGAAACAAAAGGAGGCTTGAACAGGAGCGTAGTGAGAGGGGGAGTGAGTTCCAAATTGTAGGCGCAACAAAACTGATTGAGCGACGGCCATTTGCAGAACGAATGTCAGGTGTGGTAAGGAGATGCTTGTCAGTGGATCTTAGATTTCTGGACGGGATGTACAGGGTGAGAAATTCAAATAGGTATGAGGGTTGATGATTATAAAGCGTTTTGTAGGTTATGAAGGTAATTTTGAATTGAATACGCTGCTGGATACGAAAACAATGTAGTTTTTGAAGAGTGAGAGTGATGTGATGATGCCGTGTGACAGAGGGAATGACGACAAGGGCTAAAGAGTTTTGAACTTTTTGAAGGCGATCCAAGGATGTTGCTGGAAGACCGAAGTAAAGCGAATTGCAGTAGCCATCTTTGAGGAGACTAACGAGTTAGTTGAATAATAGTTGAATTTGTAACAAGGGAAGATCTCACTTGTCGTATCTGGCGAATGTGGTATTACGAGGTTTTGCAGATGGAGGAAATGTGTTTTTTGAAAGAGAGATCTTTATCGAAGATTACACCGAGATTTCGAGCGGAGTCAGTGGGAGTTAAAGCGGTGCCTTGGAATAGAATAGAGGATGCAATTAGTTTGGCACGTTGCTGAGGGGTTTCAATTACAAGATATTCCGTTTTTGTATGATTGACTTGAATTTGATTGTGATTGTGTTTTTTGAACATTGTTGGTTGTGACATTGACAAAGCAGGATTATTTGCTTACTATATATGATTGTTCTCTACTGCTTGAAGAGGCCCTGGCTTAATAGACAAAATTATTTAGTCTAGACTCAATTTCATTTGAATGAAACGAGTGGAAAGGAATGTGTGAACAAATCAGCGAGTTTCGCAGGACACTCTTATGAAATACTGATCAAATAGTTATCACGGTTGCAAGACAAAGTTCGTAATTTGATTGTACCAGCTTTTGTAGCGATAGGTGAGAGCTGGAAAGCGCATAGGTAATTATTTTGTGTAGCACTTCAGCTTCAGTTGTTGGCATTGTTATCTTCCTTACATACGATTAAGGAATCTGTGCTTTTTGCAGTGGGAAATTTCTGGTCAGCACACCCCCCCCCCCCTCTCGTGAGTTCTGCATCGAAGGGGAAAAGGATCAAATATGTGATAGTATTCCAATATGTGACAGTATTGTATATGAGAAAGCAGTTAGTTTTTTGGAATAAGTTGCGATACCGATTTTGAACCTACACCAGGCTACATGACATCTCCATGTTTATTTAGTTACCAGCAAGTAACAAGTAACCTATTATCTTTGAAATCCAGGTCTACAATCAGAGACCAGTAAATGATATTCTTAATTACTACCGGTATATGCTTAGTTTTAGGCAGTAGCCATAATAATACAAGGAGGACAGGTCTTCAGTCCTGTTTCTGGCACTGCGTGGGAAAGCTAACAATAATAATAAAACCATAGGCTTTGATTATTTTCATGATCTTAGCAAGTCGAAGAACAAAGGCTTGCCGCCAGACCTTCCCGGGTAAATCGTAATTGCCGACTAAAGAAGGGGGAGCGTTTTTGTGCTTGGCCCCGAGACATCGAACCGGACCAGTGGCGTTGCGTCTGCAAGGCACGTGTGGGCACTGGCCCACCCTATAAAAATGCCAGGGTCAGCCAGGGTGGGTCAAGGGTGGGCCAAGGTGGGTACAAATTATGGTGTGAAAAGTGAAAATAGAGGTTTAAGATCAGTAAGTACCGTGAAGAATGGAGTGAAAAATGAAAAATTATTTTTTGACACACATGTAGTAAGTTTGGAGAGTCGAGGAAAATTGAAGAAAAAAATGTTGTTGTATTTGAGGGACTCCGAGAAGAGAAGATGAAATGTTTGGTTTTGAGGAAGAATTAGCTTGTAGCATACAAGTTTAGGATGCAAGGAATATACTTGTAGGATGCATGGGCATACGTAGGTACTGACCCACCCTATAGTCAAGAGGATTTTTTGCAAACATTTTAAGTTTTGGCGTATAGTAGGTAACCCGGATGATCGGGATTGTAAACGGACACGTTGGAAAGAAAAATGTTATAGACGGTACAAAACATTCTGTCCGCACCCCCCCCCCCCGCTCGTGAGTTCAGTTTCGGGTAGGAAAAGCGTGCCCGCCCTACTTTAAAGGTTATACATTGTGTGCCCACCCTACTTTTAAGGTCAAATCATTTGTAACTCAGAAGAACTTAGAAGACCAGCTCAGTCTTAAATTATGCTGGTCACCTGCGAAAATTACAGAATTGACGTATGTACGCTTTAGAAGTCTGTTTAGTTAATCCTTATTGTATGCATGTTGCATAATATTATTTACGTTCTTGTGTTTTAATCGGTGTTTGGCCTATATACTGGTCAGCTCTGTATATATAGTATATCATTGCATTGTATTTGCTCTGTCTCGTACGAATAAAACTCATATATTTCAAATCACTTTCAAATCGGGAACCCAATTTTTCGGGTCACGCGACGCCACTGAACCGGACTAGAATATTTTTTGCGACTGCACCCAGTTTCCGTCTATACTTTCAAAAACCTACTATGCTTTCTATGAGTGTCGTCATCTAGTGAGTGCTTTGAAAATTAGTCATTAGCCACGTCGGAGCTTGAGTGGAAGCGTCAAAAATGCATGATTGGCTATTGAAAAGCGATTTATGCAACACTACCCCCCCACCCTCCCCCAACAACCCCCCTCACCTCAGTTTTTGAGGTGCACCCCCTCACAAAAATAGCTTTGGAGCACCCCACCTGGCCTGTAGGGGGGAGTAGGGGATTCTGAACGCCCCCCCTCTAGGGTGGTGTAGGGGGGGGTGTTGGGCAAGGAATGATGAGTGTTTCCTTATGGGAAAGTCAGTAACTGTTGTGAGAAGGTTATTTCTAGGCATTTTCTGAAGAAAAATATTCGTCAGCACCCACCCCCCCCCCCCCGGTCGTGGGTTCTGGACTGGAAGGAATATTTGGACTTTGAGAGGATTTTATGGACTTTCACGAAAGAAGGGGCTTGATGTGCTGATCTTGGAAGTTAACGACTAATCGGATATTTTGGTTAAAATACACTTTGATACTTTGAAACTTTGAGACTTTGAGACTTTGAGACTGAGACTTTGAGTCTTTGAGACTTTGCGTAGCAAAAGCATCCACTCCAGCCTCCTCAACACGCAACGAGCCTCGACGAGTCTGTCTGGCATGGCGCTATTTTTAGGCCTTTCTTGTCATTTTTCTTCACTATAATGCAGCAAAACAATGAAGTATTAAGCGCCCAGGCTTCGTGCAGGGCGCCGCCATTGACTTCAATAACAGTATAATGGCATAACTAGGCCTATATGCCTACAAGTAGGCCTAGGCAGTAGGCATATTAACTTTTGGCCGAGTTGTCGTGACTTCGCTAGTCTATTTGGATCACTCTGCATTTTTAAGTCAATCAAACATGACGCTATTTATGCTTGGATGTTACTTTTGTGTAGACAATAAAAACGTTGCACTGGACCAAAACTATTATAATTTTTCATAAAGGTGTTGCACTGGATCAAGTTACTATTTAA
>JAQIWG010001130.1:0-26383 GCA_034695025.1 Chamaedrilus cognettii
CCCGCCCCGCCCCCCGCTCACGACTTCAGCGCGGAAAGAAGGAAAATCACGGTTTTCAGCCAAAATCGCCCCCCCCGCCCA
The DNA here is from genome assembly GCA_034695025.1 of Chamaedrilus cognettii. Taxonomy (NCBI): domain Eukaryota; kingdom Metazoa; phylum Annelida; class Clitellata; order Enchytraeida; family Enchytraeidae; genus Chamaedrilus; species Chamaedrilus cognettii. Next base: position 82 of record JAQIWG010001130.1, read on the forward strand.
GGATGACGGGCTGGATCCGTCCCTGTGTACGATTCACTACCTCGGCTATAATAGAAGCGTCGTTATGTTGCGTACCGCCGTGTGATGTACTCGTAATCCCTGTCTGACCACCAGAAGGGCATAATAGTAATTATTTCCGACAGCGACTTGAAGGCAACGAGTTCTGTCATCCGTGCTTCCCTTTCAATTTCGATCAACGGCGCAATAAAGCCTCGACGTGCAAGTCTCGATAATACAAACGTCGCCAACGCGTCGTTCGTTACGGGCTGACTGGTAAATTGTGTGTACCTAATGCGTATGTATGTATGTTGCGGCCATAACTCATACAAAAACTGGTCAAGCGGACGGAGATTTAAACTGCGTCATTCGCGTGAGGCGTGGACGCGGAAAATAGTAGAAGCGTTAGTAGATTGGACGGCAAGCCAGCGCTAATATGTAGGAAAAGTTTGAAAACTGGGATGACGGTTGTATACCCTAGGCATTTATCCGTTCTTTAGAAAATGGAGGATGTTAGAAATTTCAGGGGAGGTGTTTGAAATTTCAGGGGTGCGTCATATTAAAACATGAGAATTTATACCGCTTTCGACTTATTTCTTCTTGTGAGAACTCACGACCGGGGAGGGCGGGGAGCAGGGTGTAGATAACTGGTTTGTAACTGGAGGTGTAGCTTGAGATGTGGGGGCATGCGGCTTCATTAGACATTGGCTTGTCTGATATGCGGGCGACGACAGAAAGCGCTAGGGGGACGCATCACCCTTTCCCTGCCCCTTTTCCCTTCCGCTGATTAGACTTCGAACAAAAGATCCTGTAATAAACAATACGACAGCATGACGCTTTTTATTATTATCGCGTCCGCAGCAACAGCGGTTCTGATGCGGATAATGCTTTGTAAGTAGATTGTCTACCATCATCAGCTTACAATAGCGCAGACGGAATGAAAAGTCGGAAAAAGCTGGGTTCATGAAAGTTCTGTGTGAGAGCATGAGACAAGCCTTCAGTATTGTGTGCCTATTTGATAATTTAACTAAAAAAAAATTCGCTTCAGACAAGACCGATTGTTGTTGGCTGGTTAAAAAAAGAAAGAAACTCATCCATGATATGTAAACATCCAACGACCCAATGGCCCGTACTTGTTCTTTGAGATGCTTTTGTTACTTCACTTAGTTGAATTTCACAGAATTGAACCAGAAGTAATAAATGCGTTATTGTAAACATAATTATTTTTATAAAAGAAGCTGCAATAGGTCCACTATGTGTATAACATAGCCTAAACCGTCAATTACGTTTATTAAATTACTATTGCTTAACGTGAATTTTGCATGCAAGTGTTACGTGTAAACGCATTGACATTGTGTAAACACATTGACATTGTGTAAACACATTGACATTGTGTAAACGCATTGACATTGTGTAAACACATTGACATTACAAATTGTGTAAACACATTGACTATTTGATGCACTGAATAGTAAGCACAATAGTAGCTTGATTTGCTGGACAATATCTGAGGATCGGAACTGAAATTTATTTAAATTCGAATATTATTTATATACCGTTTTAGAAACTATCACTTGTGATGAAATAAAGATATCTATAAATGTCATTAATACAATGCTGCCTTGAAAAATTTATCGGTAGTAAAATAACGTCAGGGGTGTAATCATACAATGGACTGAGCCGATGAAGGACAGAGGCCGCTGAGGAAAAATGAAATGAAGCGGAGAATGAAATAATAGAACGTCGGAAAGAAAAATGACAGATTGGCTTTAGATTAGCATCTTTGAAGGAATTCTATGCATGAAGGAGTGGAGCGTAATAAATAAGAGAATCCTGTTGAGCTGAAGATTGGATTTTGTTTGAGAAGTTGGATGCTGACAAATCTTGGCGTGCCGCACTAGATACAGTACAATGTAGTCGGCCTGTGCTAAATAAAATAAATGCAATACAATTTAATGAGAAGAGGAGAGCGTGATTGTTAACAATTAATGGTGCTCACTTTAAGTTTAAAATAAATAATCCTGAGCAGTGACAGTTATCTGCGCAAGAGCAACTTACAACAATATACTTAAGCAATACGTTCTGTAGCCTACAGCAAGAACTTACAATAACTTTATCAGACATGGTGAAGAAAAAGACATGTAGAACTCGTGAATGAGGAAGACTGGGTATCCGCATGCCGATATATTAAGGTGGAAGGAATCGTTGGAAGAGGGAGGGGGAAGAAAACATGAAAGGAGGCGATAGAGCGATATGAAAGAGCGGGGCATGAATAGAGAGATGGCAAAGAATCGAGAGTTGTGGGGCAATCCATCGTGGGAAATGTCCAAACTGTGTTGGCACGGAAAAGTGGACGTAAAACGTAAATGATGATGATGACGATGATGATGATGTGCCTACACTAAAAATAGCGAATGATCTATCCCAATTTATAAGCTGATATAGATATGTATAAAAGCGCATTTTTGCCCTGCATCTAAAAACAATTTGCGATGTATTTATTACCGCATTGGATTTGCTGCATTAGGTATAGTGGAGAAAAATGATGAAAAAGGCTTCAAAATAGAGCCATGTCAGACAGGCTCGTCGAGGAGGAGGCTAGAGTGGATGCTTCGCTAAGCAAAGTCGCAAAATCGCGAAGTCGCAATCGCAAAGTCGAAAGGTCGAAAAGTCGCAAAGTCGCCAAGTCGCGAAGTGCATTTTAATTCAAATATCTGACTAGAGGTTAACTTGTTGAAGTTATTTTCTTTCTGAAGTGAGTGTTTCTTTCCAGCTAAACTACAATTATGTGATTCGGGATGTTGTTGGTTGACCACGCACCTGTTTGCTTTTCATTAGTTAATGCAATACAATGGCACAATAATAATTTATAGATCCTGACCGAATAGTGACACGAAATTGCTGAATGTGACTAGCAATAATTTTCATATACAGCTGGTGTCAAGTACAAAATAGCACAATTTCTCGTTGCAGAAATCGCGGGTGGATGCCAAGCGAAGCCTTGTATGCACGGAGGCACGTGCATCGAGAGAGGGAACGGATTTCTGTGTCACTGTAAGCCAGGCTTCAAAGGACAACTCTGCGAGCTGGGTAAGCATCAATCCGCAGCAGAACGTCTATTTAAAAATGGGCGTTGGGTTTGGATGTTTCTTTCTTTTTTTCTTTCTATTTCGGTCTCGCTTTACTGTCGTTATTCATGAGCCGATTTCCGCACGAATAAATTCATTCTCTTCGTCTCGGCAAGAGTAACAAACGATACGTCATACGGTAGAATCCAGTGTTACCACTCAAAGATTTTTGGAAAAAACCATTTTGAAGTGTGCTTTTTCCCATTAGTGCCCCCACTTATGGACTGATTTTCACGCATATAGGTTCATTCTCTTCGTCCCGGCAAGTGTCAACCGCTCCCCCTTCTTTTAGTCGCCTTGAACAGCTCTCCCGGGGAGCTCTGGGCTGCAAGCCAATGCTTTGTTTCGTGGCTTGCAGGGGGTGTGTTAAACGGTAGAAGCCAATGTTACCACTCAAGTCTCAGTTGTCAAAGTCAAGGACTTTCATAACTAGCCATAGGGCATTTGCAGTTTTTTTTCGCGTATGTGATTTTTGTGAGTTTTGCGATTTGTAAAATATGCCAAAATTCATGCACGCAAAAAATTTAGGCTTTCAGTATTTTCCTTTTTTTCTCTCTCTCTCTGTCTATGCACCCAGGGAGCTCTGCGCTGCACATCGATCATTTTTTCTGCGATCTGCAAGGGGTTATTGCAAGCGTAGCTGCAACAGGCATCAAGTTTGCACAAAGCTTATTTCTTAATGTCTTTCAAATTCAATTTCTTGATGTAGACCTGCAAATTCGAATTGCCTAGATTTATTGACTGTGAAAAATTATTATAAGTTTGAACCAACGCTGGACTACGTGGGCCTACTGATCCAGGACCAGATATCTTATCCTCCGTAATCATGCTACTTTTGTAAACTAATGTTTAACTTTTTTCTTTCCGCCTGCATCTGCAAGTTTGTGTACCCCCTGCAAGCCGGGAAATAAGGAATTGGCTTGCAGCCTCGGGTTACCACTCACTCCTCGGGCGAGTGGTAGTGGTTACCACTCGCTCCTCGGGCGAGTGGTAATAGGCGACTAAAAAAGGGGGAGCAGTCCCGTGCCGGCACTCAGCACAGAACCGACTGTAATAGTCCTAATGGTATTACACTCAATCCTTAAACTACTAACCTCACCCTGCAGGTTCGGAAAAATGAAGAATTTACACAACTTTTGCATGCACACTAAAATATCAAATTCGACGAAAACCTTTCAATTCTCTCGCACAACACAATCAAACGACCACCACAACTATTTTGGGACACAGGGCCTATAGCTCGTTAGCCATCTCAGCAAACTGGGTAAGGCCGGCGTCCGGCCTGGCAAAGCCGGTTTGTCTGATTGGCCCGCGGGCCGCAAGGACGCACGGAGGGGCCGCAAATATGATCAGAGACGCGGCGTTCGGCCGGCTGGACACGAATTGATGGAGCATTCGAATGCCGCCCGCCTAATGGCTCGATATGATTTGATGGTTTGCCTCGATCGATGCGGCCTGCAGCAGGCGCACGCCTAAATTAAATCTGCACCCAGGCAGCAGGCCTTACGCTGAGCTTTGTATGTAACTCAGAAATTCTGTGTAACGTTTCCTTCAGCTCATTTCTACTGTAACTTTTTAGGTAAAAGCTTTTTCAAATTTTTCGGCTAGAACTTTTCCTTTGACGAAGCTTTATTTTTAACAAATGCATTTTGTATTATGGCCTAACCAAACATTTTTTATTAAAATATTCTTTGGTGGGTTTATAACTCGGCATTTAGCTCGCAATTAGCCTCAAAAATAAGTTTTTCAGATTTAGGCCAAAAGGCTACAATGTCCGTCATCGTTGTTGTCCATTTGTAAATCCAAAAATAGACTTCATGACTCCACAAATTGTCTGAAATCATTGGTAAGCTCTACCATGCTACTGGCCTTTGATGTGTTGAGTGAAATATAGTTGTAAAAAATTACTGCAAGGCTGTGTAGCCAAGGGGGGTGGACGGGAGCCAAAGTTTTCGTCTGCAGATACAATTTTCGCTCGGGCCTTAGGTAGATGACGAGAGAGCTGGGATTGGGGCAGAGGCTGATCCCGGATTTGATCATGAAGGGGGACGGGGCATTTTGTGACCGGATTTGATCATGGAGGGGGGTGGACATTTTGTGACACAAAAGGGAAGATTCTTAACTTCTCTGAATTAAACTTATGCGCAAGGGAGAGGGGATTGGAACAAAACTTTGAGCTTGTTATATTTTCTTGCAAGAAACAACTCACGACCGGGAGGGGGGGGCAAAGTCATACAGAATGCAAAAGTATGTCATTTTGCGCCATTTTCTTAGATAAAAACTTCAATAATCGAGAAGTCTAAAATTTCTTAGTGAGAGAACCATTTTTTACTTTCGCACATCTTATAATGTTACTTTGTTACAGAAGTTTAAAGGATTCACTAGTTTTGTGTTTCTACAGTGTTTAGTCGTTTTAGGGATAACTTTTAACTTTGTATTGGTTACTTTTTACTAGCTGCTTACTTTTACACAACTTTGTTTTACGAGACTTTTGGGGTCAGATTAATACATTAACCCGAGTGGGAAGGGGAGGGGTTCAGGACCCAAATGTCCCCTGCCCCCCCCCCTCTACCGCCACAGGATAAGGGGGGGGGGGCCTTGAGGGGCGGTAGGGTGGCGTGAAACGACGCGAGATTGCTGGGAGAGATGGAAATGTTTGAAGCCTCGTGTCAAAGCGAGTATGGCTGGATAAGTGCGCCGCGCTGTTTTTCACTAGCCCTAAATGACCATTTAATATTTCGGTCGTGGGATTGGTCAGCTTTAACCAAACTAGGCTGGGTCGCGAAGTACGTCAAGAATTCAGATGAGTGTTTGAGGATTTAGAATTATCAGACTAATTTTTTTGCGATCAATCAGGGTGTCAAGCATGCTTTCAAGGCTATCAGCAGTCAACTCCATTCCAATAGATGTGCTTCTTGTCGATAGCAAACAAATAATTTTGACTACTATAAACCATAGTAGGCCCCTATGTTATAAACCTAGAAGGGCTATGGTCAGTAATATAGCTCCTGGCGCACACGCACTAAAAAGGGAATGCCATGACTGTCTAGAATCAAGCAGATTTCTGTTAGTTTTACAGTCAATGGCAGCATATACTAGTTTAAAACTAATTCCCCCATTGCGCTGCCTCAAACAATCCACTTTTTGTGTGCAGTTAAGCTTCTTGGATGAGTTCTTATCTAGATTGACAGTCATCCTAATTCTTTGATTGCAAATGGAGCACCAGGGGCGCAGTCGTGGGGGGAGGGGGGGAGCAAGCCCCAGAAAAATACCCCAGCAAAATGCCATTTGTCTCCCCAAGATCGATCTTTATAGCACCCCACCCCCCCCTCCTCCCCCCCCCCAAAGAAAAATTATAGAGACAAAATCCCTCCAACATAATGTCACTTGCTCCCTCGAGCCTCACAGAAATTGATTTAAATTGTAAAAAATATACAGAGTGGGCCACAAATTAAGTATACACGAGTGTTTTTCATCTTTAACTATTAAAATTTACCAACGATGACCAAATTTTGCACAGATAAATGGCCATCAACATTTCTGCCAAGTTTGATTCTGTTAATTAGTTTCAAAGATATGAGCTTTTGAAATAGACTTGTCAAGTTGTCTGATATCTTGAATCTAAAATGAAACAAATGAACTGAAAATCGGTAGTGCTTACCATAAAATTATTTTGTCTTAGTAAGTAGCAATTGTGATTCTGACTGCTATTATGAATACGATCGCTGAGTGAGAAAATTGACGTTAGAAACATGCCAAAAATTGAAAAGTTTCACTTTTTAACAAAGGTAAACCAAAACAGGTTCAATAAAGCCATGTGAATTTGTAATAGAAATGCGAACAAGTAAATTTAAAAGGTTCATAACCTAGAAACTATATAACAGAATTACCAAAAATTGGGCAAAGACGGCTATTTATTTGTGCTAAATTTTGTCATCAGGAGAAAAAAGTTGTGTTATGTAGGCTATCTATGCAAACGTCAATATGTTGCATTTTTACACCAAAATATCAGGCAAGTTTTTTCAAAAGCTCATTACTTTGGAACTGTAATAACAGAATTTAATAAAACCTTGCAAAAATATTTACAATTGATAGCCATTTATCTTTGCTAAATTTGGTCATTGTGTGATAACAATTGCAATAAAATACATGAAATGCGTGAAGGTATGCATGAAAGACATCAATGTATCCGTTTTTTAATCGCACTGTGGTTAAATTTCTACTGATTGGATTTCAGCAATGGGCCCCGTGAGTAGGAGCAACATCGCTTTGATAAATTTAAAGATAAAAAAATTGAAGTCAAAGAACGCATCGTCCTACAAAATATCAGGGCCGAACAATATTCGACCTGCTCGAAGCGCTGGTGTCAAATCCACGCTGAAACAATAGTCATATCTCTCAGCACCACAAAATACCCTTCCGCGGGATCTGGGTTCTATTTCAGTATAATTAATGGAATGAAATCGAAAAGAATAAATTAGATCTGATTCGGTGTTATCAAATCTGCGACCATCGACGTAGCGCTGATAGCATCAGTCCAAGTGACGACTTCCATGACTGGGATGGGAGAAAGAGACCGAGGCCCACGAGGACCAGACTACCAGAGCCCTCTCGCCTAAACGAATTAGCGCGGGCTCAGCTAGAGGCGCCGGGACGAGGTTGACAGAAATTGGATGCGGACTGGGGGAGGGAGGGGGGAGCCTTGGATATTTCTGTCATGGTCACTCACTTCAATAGAAGGCGATGCCATTGTATAAAGCTGAGGTAGACTAGATGTCCTGTTCTGAAGCATTACGTAAATGGGCCTAAGCCAATTTTAAACGTGTTGACTTGAATTTTAAATGGTCAAAAGTATGTATTTTTATTCATCCATCTATCTAGACCCGTGTTCATAATATGCTTAGAAGCCCATGGGTCAAAGAAAAATGCCCGCAAAGCTTAGCAACTGCAACGATCGGCTGATGAGGCAGTTTCAACCTACAGCAACCCGTGTTTCAGCGCTATCTTGAATTCTGCGCGCTGAAAATAATAGGACGAGTCTCATAGGTCTATGCGTAACAAACTGTTTAGCATGGAAGGCATCGGTCTGCTTTACGGTTCAGTGGCGCTGCGTTCCTGCATAGAAGCAAGCGGACACGTTCAACTGTACACCGGGGTTCTCCGCACCCGACCCGACACTAATGCATGCAAATGAAATGATCTCCAAGTCCAAATCGTCGTTTGCTAAGTGTTATTTAAGCGTCGTGCGCAGCTGCGTTCAACTCGACATGAGGAACTCAGGAGCATCTGCGGGCCTCTTTGGATAAGTGGTTGGCAGGATTGGGGCATCGTCAATCTGCGTCAGCAGCCCGGAGGACTCTGTTCAAACTGTCAGCAGCCCGGAGGACTTTGTTCTAACTGTCAGCTGTACGAAGGGCAGAGGTTGAACTCAAAGACTAGGCCTACGCGCGCTTTTGCTGTGAATTGAGTAAACGTATGACTAGATAAAGATTTAGTCCGTTAGTGAGCTGTAATTTCTGTGTTAGTTGAGCGAAAGAGCGATTTCAGAGTTTGGAAAGAAAAATATATTTTTTTTGACAGTTCAGTTCTTTGGATAACATTTGACAAACATTGTTTTGATCTTATTTAATAGCATTCACGTTGAGTAATACGAACCATAGGAGCCTGGGCAATCAGCATCTACATGATTTTCCTGTCTAATTCCACGTGACACGGGCAAAATTAGTTACATTTCCGGTACACATATTTCATGCTTGATTCCTCTCACAGCAGGATTGTATAATTCGATTTCGCGACCGGCGTATTCTTACTCCGTCCGGGGTTTAGAGATCTATATGGAGAGAATGAGAAGGGAACGGTGAAAGGTTGTTGCTACGGCCTTCGCTTGACCTCACTAAAGCTGCGGTGACAGTAACCAACAGTTATGCGACAGCAGGCGGGACCTGATTGATGAATCCTGTTAGTGGGTATACGTGCCCTGCCTCTCTCGCTAACGCGGCCGGTAAAAGGGTATTGCGAGTATTGCGCTGCAGAACTAAACGACGGAATGAATAATGAATGAAGGCGTTTAGGATTTCTTAAGCGGGCGAAAGGTCTCTTGCGCGTATTGATTCGCATCGGCCTGTGATTCTTATTTCTTATTTGTTTATTTATTCATGTTTGTAGTTGGCCCTTACGGAGAGAAGATCATTTTACCAGCTGATGGTGATGTGATCGCTGGTGGTGAGTGGTTTCACCGTTACGGTGGACTGGCAGGCATGATAGAAACACTCGCAGCTGACGAATTTAAGCCACATTTGTTTTTCTCATATCTTTTTATCTCTCAAAGTTTGTATGTCTCATTAAATTTCATTATAAAATCATAATTTTCACTCTCTAGGCTCACTGCTTGCATCGTCCCTATTCTTCAAATTGTTTACTTCCTGGCGTTGTTGGAGTAATTACGCGACAGTGTTGGTAATTCAGCTGCTAATTGAAGAATTGGGTGAGTCCTATGGAGTAAGTTCTCCGGGATTAAATACAACAATTCGATAAAACAAAAAAAATACAGGCGCAACAGTTCAAATCAAAATCGCTTTAAGCTAAGGAATATTAACCGGCGCACAGCGTGCACAGGACATTTGACGACCGACTCTCAAGTTTGTCACATGATAGTTATGCGACAGCACGTGATAGTTCCCACATTTTACTTCCAACGTCCGACTGGAGACTAAGTGCGCCTAATCTGTTACCATCCTATGACGCCAGTGTGCTTTTAGGGGGTCAATGACCATCGCAGCATGTTGCTGTACCATGAATGATGTTAGGTTGGTCGTCTTTTTCGCCTTTTTGCAGTCTCGATATGTCTTGTGGTGAGCTCAGCGTCACAGCGAGGACAGAAACAGAGGCGGCGCTACGGGGGGGGGGGGGGGGGGGGGGGGGGTTAAACGGAACATCGCCCCCCCAATTCAAAAAGTTTGCTTCCCCCCCCGCTAGCCCCCCCCCCACTTTTTCAGTTGCTTCCTATTTTAAGTAACCCTGTTATATTTTTAAAGCCTGTAGCAAGGGAGTCAGCCCACCCAACTCTGAAAGTTGGCCTCTCACTTTTTTGAGCCTATATTGGAGCAATAATTCATTGAGTACAGCATCAGAAGGCTAACAGTTTCTGTCAGCCCCCCCCCCCGCCCCTCCCCGCTCGTGATTTCTGTTAGGAGAGGAAAAATGCCTTGTAGATCAAGCCTCCTTTTAAGCTAGCCGCCCGCTTTTTCCTTTGTCCCCTCTTTGCCCTCCCCAAAAAAAATCCTGGCGCCGCCCCTGGATCGAAACCTAGCGTATAGTGATACAGGGCAGACGCTCACTTGATTTTGATTTGCAGAACGACAACGGACCGTGAATGTGCGTCCCAGCGATCCTTTTATCTTCACGAGCTTAAGCAAGAGGTGTCAGAAATGTTAAGTTGCCACATTGATAATTTCTCCTCTAGACGCCTACCGATTCAAATGAGTGCATCTTACTTTCTTACTATTTTCATAAATTCAGTAAAGTTTTTTTTTAGTTTTGTCGTTTTAGTTTAGTTTAGCTTAGTTTTTGTGTGTAGCACAAAGACTATGTATAGTATATGGTTCTGTGCAAGAGAGCCGGCGCAGAACCGCTTCCCCTTCTTTAGTCGCCTTTTACGACTCGACCGGAAAGCTCTGGGCTGCATGCTGATTCATTGTACCCCGGCCTGCAGGGGGTAATTCATTAAATATACCTTTAAATTTTTTTGATGAATTTCTGCATTGCAGACAGTCTTCTATTATCGGATGAGAAGCGACTGATCAAGAAGCTGTTGGACGACTACGATCACGTTGGTATAGTTGGCCGTCCTGTATTCAACACCTCCGAGATCATCAAGGTCGGCTACGGGCTCTCGCTCATCCAGATACTCGACTTGGACGAGAAGAACCAAGTGCTCACGACCAATGTTTGGAGCCGATATGTGAGTCTTTAATTACTTCATGGTCTGACGTCAACTTTGTTGTTGGAGAATTGTTGAATTGATCATTTCATTGATTTGAGCTGGGGGGGATGCATTTCACCCACCAGCACGACACTGCATTTAAAGAATAATTGTGCTTAAAATAAAGTGTTGGATGCAACAGTGTGGCATTAAAAGGTTAAATGTAGGCCTGGCAGTAAAAACTGCACAAATTGTGAGTTGTGCTAATTAATACTTCTCTCATTATCATGTCTAATTGAACACAAAAATTCTTTATTGATCAATCATTCACCTAATGAATTAGTGAAGTATATTTATTTGTAACGTTTAATTTTAAGCTGCTCACAGCGTCACTCAAATTTTTTGACAAAATTTAACCGTTTAAGGGGTGGGGCCACATCATCATCACCGAACACCTCCCTCTCTCATCGCCTAGGCGGTAAGAGATTCTTGTCTAAGATATCTATCCTCCCTCCTCCCTACCAACTAGTTATCTGTACGTTCCTGGTCTGGAAATCATAAACGTCCTGACAATTCATTTTTGGTGGTCTGAACGCCTTGAGCGTCCAGCGACTTCATTTTTAGCACTGCAGTGGGTACAATATCGATTGAAGATCTAATCATTTTTCCATCGAATGTTAAAATGTAATCCGAGCTCATGACGTCGTCACACCCAATGAGCGCAGTAAAAACTGGATCTTGAATTAATTGAATGCCATGTGATTGTTTGTTTAGATATTAGTCTAGGATTAATATTTTGACACTAGATTTCTCCATCTAGTGTTTGTTATCCAGCGTTATGTATTGAAATATGGACTACACAGGGGGTATCATTGCTGAGCAAAAATTATACAAAAGAATGAAAATAAGCAGACAGTAGATTTTATTACACATCAGTCACTATTAATACTCGTAATATCATAAACACGTGTGAATAATGTAGGCCTAATTATTGATAAAATGCACAATTTTTTGCAAGTTTAGAATGTGTAAATATATATGTCGGCTGTTGATAACAAATTTCGAATAATTTAAGAATAAATTTTTATATATCTAAGAAGCCATCAAAAGAGGTTAGAACTTAGAGCAACTTTGCATAACAGGCTCCGTAAATTTCCGTAACAATGAAGACTATTGCACAAACAGCTATTTAAACTGATAGTAGAGTTTTGATCAAAAACATTTTTTTGGTGTTTAAAGGTCGATGACAAGATAAATAATAATCATATGCATATATCGAAGCTGCAGATTGTGAACGAGTAATCTGCATCCTCCAAATAGGCTTGTTATCATGACATGATAGATACAGAACATGTATAATTTAAAAATAATTAGTTACTCAGTAGGTGATCCATCAGATTTTGTGAAGATGCTAATTTTTGAATCACAAATTTTAAAGGACAAATTTCGTTCTATAACGTCAGCGTTATTTTGAAAGTTAATCAAATATCTTAACTAATATTTAGGTCGATCATAAATCTATAGCGTTATTTTAATGCTCGACGAAGATCTTGAATCTTGAAATGTACATCATGGAGAATGCAAGAATCTTCATCTCAGGTGAGCGGCTTCATTACATTTTTATATTTCATTTCAATTCTAGATGTAAAATGTTAGAGTAATGAATTAAGTTGTCCTCTCGGGATCAGTGGTAAGTTTGCACGTACATTGTAGGACAACTGTAACGAACAAGATGGCGGTTCATGTGCGGGTAGTGCATAATTAGTCCTTGAAATCACTCACAGAGTTATTTTAATTATTTTTCTACTTTTGTTTTCGTTGTTTTTTGTTTGTTTCATAGGCCAATTGTGGCTTTGTATTTCCTTTCAAAACTTGTGAGCTATTTGTAGGTTAATTTTTTCCATGTAATCCTGCACTGACGAACCGCCTTCTTGTTCGTTGCAGATTATTGCGTGCATGGGTGAAGAAGTAAGAATGTGCTGATCTTCAGCTGCAGCAGTTTTTCTAATATAGCTGAGACCATTGGCGGATCCACGGGTGGGGCGATGGCTCCCTACAGCGCTGTGTTAGGGGGCGGAAAGGGGCCCCCCCAAATAGAAATTTATAATGCAGTGGAGGGAGTTGAGAAATGTATACGTAGATGAAAGTCTGTGAGGGAAAAAATTCTGTCCGCACTCCCCCCCCCCTCTCCCGCTCACGAGTTTTGCACGGAATCCGCCTCTGGCTGAGACACGTTGACGACCGTTTCTTTTGAAGAAGTTTGATTCATTCATTCAACGAGCTGTAGAAAGTCATCGAAGTCTCGTTACTTGAATCCGAATTGACGCTATTTGAGATTTATCAGTTTGAACATTCGTTCTCATATGCAACTAATATGGCTGAAGGTATGGATGAAGGTAGATAAAAAACATTTGCATGACATTGTGTGATCGAGCTACTGATGTTCAGGGTCCCTGATGAAAAGCAAAAGATTTCAGCCACTGAATGATTAATAACTTTTCCTTTATCCGATAGCCATAGGGTTCTCTATGCTGAGTCTATGCTATAATCATTCATTATACTCAGCAATGCCATAGATGCTGAATGAATCCCTAGACTTAGGTGGAACTCTGCCAAAATATCCCTAGATAGGATTTTTGACAAAAATCGTAAATTTTGTCTTTTATAAATCTGAGGATAGCTTTAAAAATCAGATCTTGCTTGAACTTTGCAGTTGTCGAAAAATGGACCTTGTATATCATTTTTCACATACCGTGTAGTTAACGAAAATAATAGGTTAATAGATTATAAAAGTTATAGATAGAAGGAGAATAAATAGGTTAAAGGTTCAAAATTAATAACGTGTCTGGATGCATAAACGAAGCAGAATACGTGACAGGCGTTATTGTGCAATACGCATTGAACCAAAACTTTTGAAGCTTTATGCAAATGGAATAGAATATTTTGGAATGTCTGTGGTGAAGCGATATAGTGTCGTGTCACTTTTTTTAGACCACCGGTAGTTCCTACTGATATGCAAATAATATCCAGTAAAATTCAAAAATTTCTGTGATGAACTCGTGAATAGTGCTGTAAATAATGGTCTGACGGCGAGCTATTTTGATCTCGTGGATTAATTTGGCGCGAAATGGCTGTTTATTTTTCATGAGAAGAAAAATGCAAAATACTTATTCCTTCACGCGTCAAAGCGACCAACTCGGAGCAGCAGTGAAAACCGAGAAGTTCTCCACAGGAAGGTGGAAAAGTATGCCGTTATTATCGCCATTCAGGGCTTCATTTATCTGCTCAAGAATTTGAGAGCTTGACGAGAAAAGGAAGAAAAGATTTGTGACCGAATTAGAGAAATAGTCGATGATCACACTCAGCTGGTGACGTTTATAGGGGTTTATTATATATATAATATATGCCCCAGGCTTGGGTTTTTGATTGACATTGAGAGAGAATCTTAGAAGGAACCTTCATTGATGTATAAATCTGTATGAAATGTGAGTTTGATGCACTTGTCATTTTAAATTCATCTTATAACTCATAATACTCTATTTTGCTGATTACGGTACTAATGGTTGTTCAATTTTTAGCATGTCAGTAAGCCAGATAAGGTTTTAAACATTACAATATTTTTGAAGAAAGGTTCTAGATTTCAATTTTCATTGGTTGCTTGCTGATAATTATTATGATTTCATTTTATCAACAGGAACATGTATTGCAGGTTTTTCTCACATTGCTTAATGTTTATTCTATATATACACAGTAAAGTACAGTATGTATGGTAAAGTATAGCCGGAGTACAGAGTAACGATAATGCATAGTTAGCAACATGTTTTATGTACCGTACATGGAGAAGACCAGTATGATAATCTCACAATAGGGAATATTCAGCCAAAGGTGCATATTTTGAAATGTTGTACTCCATTTGAGCTACAAAATAAAAAATACTTCGTGGCTTTGGTCTAGTTTGGTAGTAAGCCTATTATAATAATCTTCATATATTTTTCATATCGGCTTTAAAGCAATAATTAAAATTCGTTGTTGTGAATGCACTTGATGCTCTATTGGCCCGCAATCATGTACATGTGTTCTTGTTGTGTTAAAAATATTGCTCCAATATAATCAAATCAGGGTTGCCTATGAAATTTTACATGTCAGTAATATTTCTCCAATGCTGCTTTTCACTAACGCTGCGTTTCACTAATGTACCATGTAGATCTTTATTGTACACAAGCAGTGTAGTCAAGAGCAGCAGCATAAACAATAAAAAGGTGCAAACGAACAAAACCCTTTGTCCAACATAGAAAATGGAAACTAACATGCAGATTGATTTAGTCTTTATGATACTGAGTCAGACACCATGATGTCACTACAAGGCATGTCCATGAGATTTCAAAATAAGATCAATAGCCCACTGCTTCTCGTTCGTATCTTTACTAATAGTGTTTCTACGTTCCTATTTTTAATTTGTGTCACCAGTTATAACTTTATTGAAGGCTTGTATATATATTATTTTTGCTTGCGTGAGCTTGTTATGTTAGACAATATTGTTCTCTCTTCAGTGCGCTGTCAAATGACAGGTCTTTAGTGTTCAAACAAACACTACTAACAATATTGTTAGTTACACGACATTGCTGGCTGTTGTAGAAATGGATCGATACCCTTCTGACCTGGCGTCCGAGGGACTATGGAGGCATTGACCTTGTGCGCGTCCCCAAAGATCAGATTTGGACTCCAGATATTGTCCTCTACAATTAGTAAGTAATGTATAGTCACTGCATCTACTCAGCTAGAAATGTTGTAATTGTAATATTATAATTTCAATAATGATGGAGCGAGGCGCTGTGGTGTAGTGGTTACGGCGTAGGACGCAGAGTCCAGAGGACCTGGGTTCAAGTCCCCCCGTCGCAACAATGAAGCCATACAGGACCTTCAGCAGTAGATCGTTAAACACACAAGTGTCACTAGCTACTAACACTGTACCAGATAATTATTTATTTGGCAGGCGTCAAGAAGGACATCCGACCGTAAAAACCCACCTCCAGCAGTCCTGATTAACGTCTAAACCTGTGTAAAAACATGGACACTCACAGATAGGATGACAAAAAAGGCAGGTGGCATAATTGATTTATAGGCAACGTAGCGCAGGATCTAGAAAGCGCATGTCAATGAACAATATCGTAATGGTGACGTTCAGCGGAGATGCTTGTGGAGAGATCATTTGATCGCATCATCACTAGCAGAGCTGACAGACGGACGAAAAGAAGAAAAGTGAATTAATAAATTTCAAAAGTCAGTCAAAGTGAAAAGTGAAAAGTGAACAGTGAAAAGTCAGTTTTTCATTCATAGACGTCATTGCCCTTTACGCAACCAATAATGCATGATGAAAATACAGAGAGGAAGGAAGAGACTGGAAACAGCGCCCAATACAATCGTCAGCCAGCCTTTTGCTGAATATTTGATCTTGTACTCAAAAATCTAGAAAAAAATTTGAGTTGCTAAATGAAGGCATCTTGTGGGGGGAAAATTGCACTGTGCTGTATTTATCTGTAGCCTGATGCATATGTGGGTCCTACTGTACTTCGCCTTCAAAAACTGTTGATCTAATTTATAACCAGACTTTTAATACCTCATTGGTTTTTGCTGCATTATAGTGAAGAAAAATGATGAAAAAGGCTTCAAAATAGCGCCATGCCAGACAGACTCGTCGAGGCTCGCTGCGTGTTGAGGAGGACGCTGGAATGGATGCTTTGCTAAGCAAAGTCGCTAAGTCGCAAAGTCGCAGTTGCGACGTCGCAAAGTCGCTAGGTCTCAAAGTCGCAAAGTTGCAAAGTGCATTTTAACTAAAATATCTGACTAGGGATTAAGAAGTTTGCCTGGCTTGATTAGAGCAAGATACGGTTGAATTTGCCACTGCTAAATCAGTTATATCCAAATATATTGCAAAATGTAATCACTTTGATTATCATGATATCACAATGTCTATGTTAGAATAAAAATCATTTATACACGATAACTATTTCTTACTACTGTGTATGCGTATATCTCAGATTATTCAGTCAGTAGTTTTATATATTCATTTTTTTATTTGCCACTTGGGCACAAAATGCAACAACCAAACAAGCCAAAAATCCCAAAAAGCATAAGAACTGCAACCAAACTAGAAAAATAGAATGATGGTTAGATGGATGTGTGGAGTGTCATTGAAGAACAAGACTTATCGTCGAAGCAAAGAGTAGAGAAAAGGGCTACATGTATGTATAACGGACATGGTGAGAAAGGGGGAGATTTAGGTGGTTTCGACATGTGGAACATTTGTTTGAAAAAGATTGGGTATTAACATAGATATATTATGGTGGAGGGGTCGTTGGAAGGAGGAGGCGGAAGAAGCATGGAGGGAGGCAGTAGAAAGCGATATGAAGGAACGAGGCATGAAAGAGAGATGCAAAGAATCGAGAGTTATGAGTCGAGAGTCGTCGTGAGTCGAGAGTCTCATCGTGGGAAACGCCCAACCTGTGCAAGCACAGAAAGTGGACGTGAAATGTAAATGATGAATGATGATGAATATCAAAAACGAGCGAGGCAATGGCTACATAAACATTCATACATGGGAATTTCTCTGCTGCGCAGTGCTGACCAGCGTCTGAAGGAACAACGCGAGGCGATGGCTGTTGTCAGTTGCGAGGGAGGGGTCATCTGGATCCCCCCCGCCATCTTCAAGAGCACGTGCGTCATCGACATCACGCACTTCCCATATGACATCCAGATCTGCACGATGAAGTTTGGCTCTTGGACGTACGACGGTACCAAGCTCGACATAGCTTTTCACGAGGACGGTCCGGTCAACATCGAAGACTACGTGCCGAGCAAGGAATGGGAGCTGACCAACTTTACCGCCAAAAAGAACGTAGTGACGTATCCCGGCCTGGAGAATACCTACGTCGATCTGACCTTTACGCTGACGATCAAGCGAGTGGCGATGTTTTACAACTACATCTTGATTCTGCCCTGCGTGCTGCTCTCCTTCCTCACGCTCGTCATATTCTGGCTTCCGCCAGAGTCGCCCGCTAAAGTTATGCTAGGTGAGCAACGTTGAAATTCGTAAAATAATATTTTTCAGTGTATATTGCCTAAACGGTACTGAAAATATCCTGCGCTTTCTGGACAGCGGTGTACAGTCCGATGTTGAGTGGCGCAAGATCGTTCTTCACGGTGGTCAACTATGTGTTGCGAGGGCGACCCCTGGGTTGCTTCCAGTCCTTTGGTGGAGCTAGCGCGCCGTCCAACGCTATCCTTGTGTCCCACCCATGATATAATGTACAAGCGAACAGTTTGACCCAAGAGAGCTAAACAGCGGGCTTTGAGTTTTGTGCTTGCCAGCGGCTGCACCAAGCTTCAACTCCTGCACAGTCCAACGATGAGCGAAATATTTGAATTTTTATTTGTGGAGTCTCTTCGCTCACTTCTGGCATATTCAACTTTTAATGAATTTATATGCTACATTATCGATCAACAGCACTATAATCACGACTTCAATTGTGGCATTGAATGAAATCTAGAATTTTAAAAGTGAAGCACTGTAATTGATGATTTTTCATAATGCTTCATAGGAAACATGTGCCTCGTTGAAGTAAATAATGTACTGGAGATATTTTGCGTGTAGGTATGAGCGTTTTCGTTGCCTTTTTTGTGCTGCTGCTGCTGTTGGCTGAAAGCACGCCTCCTGCGGCTTCACGAATTCCACTCGTTGGTTCGTTCTATATATTTACATTTACATTTTGTGACGTGCTATAAAATTAAAATAAAGGGCCTGTACCATGGGCCTTATTTTTAGCTAAAAATCCTACAAGCCATGAAACAAAGAATTGGCTTGCAGGGTGCAGCCCAGAGCTTCCAGTGCAAATGTCAAAAGGCGACTAAAGAAGGTAAGCTGTTTTGTGGCGGCTCTCATACACAGAGCCGGACTTCAAATGCGGCATGTAATAGTCTTTGTTACTATACACGATCCTTCAACTCCCAAAACCAAACCAAACTTTTAGATAACGAATTACAATTGGCATATTTTTTTTAAAGCTTGTTGCAATGTGCTGTCTAAATTGTGACAATCCAAATTATCCTTATAGTTTAACTAATTTACTTATACTCTTTGGTTCAGAATTGATTTTTTTCCCGTTTGATGTGATGATGTGTAGTCATTGATTGGGCGAATAAAATACATATTTTGAAAGTAAAGTACATCATTCGACGTCAATCATGCAATATACGCAATATAATTTAAATTCTTCCTAAAATCCTTCCCATATATTAAAATCCTTAGATACTTCCTAACATTTGTAGCTAGCCTTTCTTGCCCGCAGAACATCTAATGACAATTATTATTTTGCCTGTTTTTTCCAGGACAGTATTTCTGCATGAATATGGTTCTGATCACACTGTCAACATTTCTGGCGGTGATTATAATTCAAACGCACATCAGAGGAGACAGAAAGAATAAAGTACCACCTTGGCTGAAGCGGGTAATAATATAAATGCATGCGAATACCAGTTATCGCACGTATTCTTAATTTTAAGCAAGA
This sequence comes from Chamaedrilus cognettii, assembly GCA_034695025.1. Taxonomy (NCBI): domain Eukaryota; kingdom Metazoa; phylum Annelida; class Clitellata; order Enchytraeida; family Enchytraeidae; genus Chamaedrilus; species Chamaedrilus cognettii. Next base: position 19,692 of record JAQIWG010001130.1, read on the forward strand.
TATTAATGCTTGAAGTTAATGACATTGTATAGTGCAGTAGTGTACGTATAGGAGATTAATGGGCTAAGGTGTTTTTCCACTATTTAAAGTATCAAATCCAGCATTTTAAGCAACTTCCGCTTTAAATGTTTCTAGCATCGATATTTTATCTGTCTTCCTCAATTGAACAATTCTGCTCTTCGGCGTGCTGGCTTCCTGCCGTAGTGCACCGAGGAAGCAAAGAATCTTTCTGCGGGCCAGGAAGCAAAGAATTTGCTTGCAGCTCAAAGCTTCCTGGGTGAGTCCTAAAAGGCGATTAAAGCAGGAGGAGCGGTTCTCTACCGGCTCTCGGGCACAGAACCGGACTGTATATAGTCTTTGCACTACACACGGTACCTGAACTACAAAAAACAAAAACTAAGAACATACATTGTGACGTGTAAAATTGTGAATGATGTTTCTTTGCTCAGATTGTCATAGACGGGATGGCGCGGGTGCTGTGCATGGACGAGTACCTCGACAAGGAACCGTCAAAAGTTCCAGAACGTCAGCTCCCCCACTCCCAGCAGCCCCCGCAAACAACTCAACCACTGCAGCACGCCACCGCCGAAGACGTCGCGAATTTAAAAAACAAAAATCGCAAAATGTCCGGTAAAACGGCCGATGCTAATTTTGGACGAGCCTCGATGTGCGGGGGGCAAGTAGCGAGGGACAATAACGACGGTCTCCCATCCTCCGAGCCGACTTGCGTCGACCGCTCGCCGATACACAATCAGGTCCTGGAAACCGACATCAAGGAGATTAGGCGTCTGCTGAAGAGCTACATTGGACGATTGGAAAACAAAGACACGCAGGCTAAGAACGCGAAGGAATGGAGGCTGGTGGCGCGCGTGCTTGACCGTCTCTTCTTCTTTTCGTACATTGCGACGATCGTCGTGTCGCTCACGACAGCGTTTCCTAAAGATCTTTCAACGTAGAGGCTACAATTATAGCGGTTGATTTTGTAACATCAATCTGTATTGACCACCTGCTGAATGTTTCTGTAATTTTATGTGGACGGGGGATTCTAGGATAGCCAGTATTAAAATTAGCAGATCCGGTTTTTCATGTCAAGGTATGATCGCTTGTCCACTATTTGAATCATTGAAATCTTGCACTTTCTGTAAAGATAACGACTGTATATGGCATATGTTTTGAATGTTTTTGAAAAGGTTTTTGATATATTGTAGTAATGGGAGAATCTTATGCTCAATTTTTTCCTATGGGTCTGGCAACCCCAGCGGCTTCATAATATAGAAACAATTAGACATTCACGCTGACTCATTCTAGCAGTATTACTTATAGCCTTGAATCTGCTGCAAATGGATATAAATAGAAGTATATGCATTTACGAGCATCATGTATTACTAGTCTTCTTAGGTATTAACATTGCAGATGATATGCATTTCGTTATCATATTCTTCGCAATATTGATTGCATTGACAAATCAGAAAAACATATAATACATCCAACTCACCATAATCGTCATTGTACTCTCTATGTACTGCATGTGGAAGATAATACACACCGCAGAAGATATAATTTTAATCTTTGGATTAAGCAGAGGTTAAGCAGGACAGAAACGATCATGTTGAAATAGGAATGTGGGGTGATACTGAAGATCATGCGCAGAAAAGAAAAGTTCAGAAAAAGTCAAAAGTAGTACCCAGGGGCGTAGCCATGGATTTTATGGTGGAGGAGACCAAAATTTGTTAAGAAAATCAACAGAAAATTTTTCCCGCAAAACAGCTATCTGTAGCCTACAGCCTACCAAATTGCTCTTCCGTGTAGAACTCATGAGCGGGGGGGGGGTGCGTGGAGGGAGGGGGAGTTGGTGACAGAAATGTTTGCGAACAAACAGGGTCATTTTGCTTGATCCCCCTTCATATCTTTTTCACTTACTTTTTTTCTTGGGGGGGACACGTCCCCCCATCAATGCATTTGCAAGGGGATCAGGATTTTTCATGGGGGGGACGACCTCGTTTGCGTCCCCTCCCGTCGCTTAAGAGGCAACGCCCCCGGTAGTACCGGTAGTCATTAGTGGTGGAAAAGGGAAGTCTGAAACGGCTTGAACATGTGAAGTGAATGAACAAGAAGCTTGGGTAGCAGCCCTTCGATACATTTATGAGTCATAAACGTGAATTTAAAAGTTGATAGGCATAGAGGGATGACATCTTGGCGAGAAGCTGCGAAGAACACTATGACAGAAAGAAGAAGCCTTGTCCACGAAATATTAGTATATTCCGCACGTTGGTTTACAATGTGCTCTGTACAAATTGTACATACTACAAAAGTCAGATAGTGGAACATGAGTAGGCAAATATAGAATTTACATAGTAATAAGATGTTTATATTGCCGCCAATCGCATTAAGAACAGTGCAATGAACTATAGAACAACTGTGTATTTAATGCGTGTGCCAAATATACCCGTAACTAAATTAGTATTATCAATTTTGATACCTAGAGATTGTTTTACATTGGATTGCATCAATTTTGATACTGTCAATAATATGATCACGGACTGAAATTGGTATGATGATCATTTTTTGCAATGACATTGTGATATTTATCAGACTATCTTGTTACCGAGCAAAATATGTAGTAGCAAATAACGGTTCCTAGTTATTTGTAGCTTGGTATGGACTATCAGCCTGTCAGCCTATTATCGGTACTGCTGCTGTCAAACAAATTAACCCACTGCATACTTTAAAACAATAACTTCATGTTTTACGAGTCCGTTGATGTTACTTTTGCCTTTTTTAAATCGAGTCTTTAATAGAGCGGCGCGAGCGGGGGTTTTGGGTGGTTCGAAGCCCTCCACGATTTCGACTGGCGGGTTAGCCCCCCAAATTCTGCGGGGCTAAAAGCCCCCCAAAATTTTCGGTAATGCGAAAGCTGCAATAGACTGGCCTATACTATGTTTTTGCACAAGTTATAACAAATTTCTCATATTAAATTGATTAAATTGACAAAAATGACTAAAAAACTTATTGACTTAATTGACTGAATTGATTAAATTGACAGAAAAATTAGGCTATAGGGCCTAATATTGATATTATGTAGACTCGTTGTCACCGGGGCTGTACTCCGGACCCGCGGCTCGGCAGAGCCTATGACCCTCGACTACCCCCTTCGATGTGATTTTGTTCTGGCTTAAGCAGTCCTGGCCCGCGCATGCATGGTCGTAACTCACGCAGGGGTGCGAGGGGGGGGGGGAAATCGACGATCCTCTATATATTGCAGCATATTTTTTCATCTTTTGTCGATATTTGTATGTATTACTGCTTCCGTAAGTAACAGCGATACAAAAATTCGCATGCTAGGGTTTTTGTATCGCTTCTTCAGTGAGTAACAGGCTAACAGTAACAGCGATACAAAATCCGTAGGCGAAGTGTTTTGTGTCGCACCTTCGTCACCATCGTGTGAAGTGAATCACAAGATCAAGGGTTTTTGCAGCAATGATGCCTGTGATGCCAATTGATTACTAGCCTAAATGGAATTTAAAAAGCTGTTCTAAAGCTGCTTCAAATTTTTCCATGAAGCATCCATTATTGAATTTGTTTATAATTTGCATCCGCATTATATTCGGTGAGAACAATGATAATAGCAATATGAATCAAGCCAATTACTATTATAGTAAGTAAATTGATATATCGCAGTATTCAGTTTAGGCATAGGCCAACTAAGATTCTTTTTCGGTGTGTTTCGTGAAGTGGGATACCGGCATGATACAGATACATGCAACCGACCTTTAAGCCTCCTACATTGTGGAACGGCAAACATTTGTAGGCTCAATTGTAGGCCTACGATGTGCAATTAGAATATTGTGCCTGATATCTTGAATATTGTAATGTTACCAATGACTGAAGGTAGCCCTCAGATCAGTTTTTATTATTTGATCTGAGAGATAGCCTGTGATGAGTGACTATAATGTAGCAAATTTTTTTAAGTGATTATAAACTTGAGACCTGCTTTGTCTCACCTGCTGACAGATTTGAACGTTTTTGTCATAATGCTGATGATTTTAACGTAGGCCTATATGTAATGATAGTAGAATATCTTTCATACCATTTACTGTCCTATTAGAATTATCCGTTACTTTTAAGCCGCCTGCTTATGATCGTAGAATCTTAAACGTGATTTGTTGCATTTTACAGACCTGGAAAGACACAATTCTAAGATGGGAACCGGATAAATTCGGAGGAGTCAATGAAATTCGTGTACCCGTTACTAAGATTTGGAAACCAGATATTGTCCTCTACAACTAGTAAGAGCCATGCTATTTCTTGATAATTTCCTTGATTTACAAAACCTTACGGCTCTATCGTGTGTGATTCATGTCTAATATCGTGTCAATGCTTGTCAATTCAGACATAATGCTGCGCCCTGTCACTGCATGTATACATGCATCAGCCTTTCTCGCGTCTACAGCGATGCCATAGCAAACGTGACCTGTAAGATGTAAGCGTAGGTTACAGTATGACAGGAAGATAAAACGTGACAGGACAAAAGTTATGAAGACAATATTTTTTTAATCAGGTTAAAATTTTCTGCGCCTATATAACGTTGCATTGTTCAATTATCAAGCAAATATAGATCAGTTCTACTTCGACTATGTTTTTGATTAGACCCCATTGACTATCAAATTGACAAAAAAACATCATTATATCGTCTACTTGTTCCGCAATATATCATGCTAATTTAAATTGATTTATTAAATCAAATCCCTCAACGTTAACTCTTGCGAAATAATCATCGACCTTATTCTTAGAAGCATAATCTCAACTCTTATCAGATTTTACATCATTTACATCTGCAGACTTAACCTCTGGTCCTATTTGTTTGAAATAATTCATGGGGGGCTATTATAAACACTTCATAATCTATTATCTTCTTAGTCTAGTTCTTAGTTCTCATTACTAGTCCCATTTAAGTATCCCATTAGCCTAGACCTTCTCTGAATTAGGTGTCTGAATTTTAAAGCCGCTGCAATCGTGATTGTGATGCTACAGTGCCGACGAGCGCCTGAAGGAACACAGGGACTGCATGGCTGTCGTGAAGAGCGACGGCTCTGTGCTGTGGCTGCCCGCGGTCATCTTCCGCTCTACCTGCTCCATCAATATCCTTTACTTCCCCTTCGACATTCAGAGCTGCACGCTCAAGTTTGGATCCTGGACCTACGATGGCTTCAAGCTCGATCTGGATTTTGATAATGAAACTGGAGACAACGTAAGAGCAAAAAATTCTGTACCTCTCTTATTCAGACTACGTACATGATACTTACTTACATAATACTTACTTGCATGATACTTACTTGCATGATACTTACATGGTACTTACTTACATGATACTTTCTTACATGATACTTACATGATTCTTACTTACATGATACTTACTTACATGATACTTACTTACGTATAAAGATAAGGACATGACATAATAATTATGTTAGACATGCTTGACACTGCATGTTGGATTGCATGATATTATGTTAGGCAGAAGGCACTCCTACAGACTGGGTTGACAAGAGAATAGGTCTGCAGCCCAGAGTCCCCGGGCGGGTCGACAAAAAGTTGTTTATGACCACTAAAGAAGGGAGCAGTTATTTTGACTGTTATAGTCTTTCTTACTACACAGGGCCCTTAAAGTCTCAAATCTATAAACCATTAGAGTAAACGAAATAAATTTGGGACCCTTGTTATTTACATATAAAAGTGTCGTTGCGGTAATGTTGATGGCGTAATGATGAATGATATAATTCCTTCTCGACGTACGTTGTGTGCTGAAATATTGAGAATTGTTCAAAATTGCAACATCATGTTCGTCATACAAGGCGCAAGATTAATCATTAAATCTCTGTTATTGTATCGCACAGATGGACATAACGAGCTACACAGTCAGCAATGAATGGGATTTATTGGTCTATTCGGGAAAAAGAACGGCCAAGCCGTACGCCTGCTGCCCAGAACCCTATATTGACTTGACCTATACAATACTAATCAAACGCATTCCCATATTCTACGGCTACACTCTCATCATACCGTGCATTCTGCTCTCCGTCCTCACTCTTGTCTCCTTCTGGCTGCCTCCAGAGACTCCGGCTAAAATGTTGCTAGGTAAGTACTTTTATATGCACTGCGTTGAATATAGTTTCTTCTTGTGTATTACGTAAACCACAAAATATCGAATGTATTGCTTATGATAAAGGCTCGTTTAAATTCATAAAAGGCTAATAATCAAAATATTAAATCTTTCAATGTTTTGGCCTAACAAAGTGTAACAATGCACAGGCCAACTTCTCGAGCGCCATGTCGCGGTGCCAACCGCTTCTAGGGCGCTTTCATAGATAATTAATTAGCCTTATCATACTAATATATGAAACAAGTCTGAAATAGGACGTAAAAAATAAGGTGCAGCTCGAAGAGCTGAAAAAGGCCTATATGCGAAATGGACTACCATATTAATGTATGGTGGCCTAAATTATAATACCAAGTTAGACCTACAATAAAAAATATGATATATATAGTATCAAAGTTAACCCAATTTAATTGTGCAATTTTTTTCTGTTTTTTTCTCGCAGGTATGAATTTATTCCTGGCGTTCTTCTTGCTGCTGAAATTACTGGCCAACTCCACTCCGGCCTCCGAACACATTCCCCTTATTGGTACCAACT
>JAQIWG010001131.1:0-26374 GCA_034695025.1 Chamaedrilus cognettii
CCCCTCCACCATCAAGCCTCGTCCCTGTTTGATCACGTGACGAGGGGCGGCGAGGTCATGACCCCGCGCATGCATGGCGTGGACGCCGAGAGGCTGGACGAGCTGCGGGCTCAGCTGGCAGCCCACGAGGGGAGGCTGAGGGCGCTGAGTCAACCAGGGGGGGCGTCGGGAGGAGCGTTGGACAGCTCCTTCTCCTCCTCAAATGGGTCCTTGACGACCGGGGGGGTGGGGGCAACGTGCCCGCAGACCAGGGGTAAGAATGGCGCTCAGGGGTTTTTACTTCTTTTCTTTTATTTTTTAAGTTTTCTGAGACCTGGCATTGAGGTTCTTGCTATCAGAATTCTACAAGCTAACCGAAAGTTTTGTATTAATATATGGTAATTTTTTTTATGTTTTATAAAAGATGGTTTAAAAATGATGATCCTAAGCACAAGAAAAGGGTCCGGGTTACCTTGTGTTTATCTTGCAAGAATGTATTAACTTGTAAACTATATAAAGATGTACTTAGTTTGACACAGATTGTATGTTTTCAGGTAGGTCACGTGACTCTGGCGCGCATGACATCATCAAGCATGACGTCATCAAGCATGACGTCATCAAGTCCTCGCTCATATCGAGCAAGAAGGCGGAGCTCTCCGAGGCCCTGGCAAAGGTCGCCGAACTGACCTCACAACTCCAACAGCTCTGCAGCATGGGTGGGGGGGGCCAAGCCACCACCTCGCACGCCACCGCCACCCCTTCCGGTCTCGAAAATCATTTAATCGTCACCAATGGGTCGTCGTCCAGTTTGGATACTGCGTTCAATGCAAAACTGGGTCAATCGAGCGATCGACCAATAGCGGTCGAGCAGGTGACGTCGGGAGCGTCGGTCCATCGGAGAAAGAATTCAAGAGATTCGCTGAGGGATATTAGGGAGAGGGCGCGGGGGGAGGGTCTGTTGGGGGGTGCAGGGGAGGATTTGATGGACGATGGGCGGGGGGGGGAGGAGGGAAAGGATATCCCTGTCGTTAGATATGTTAAAATTAATTTTTGTCCAACAGAAACGAATCCCTTAGATAGAGGAAAACTGACAGCTGGTGATCAAAGACTGCATGTGGGTCAACATGGCGTCCAAACTGTAGAGAAACCTGTTAGGCAAAATTTAAGTAAAGATGTGAGTGTTGCTGCCAGTTCTGTGAAGAACTATGCTTCCTCAGGGGATCAGGTTGAACCGATATCGTTGAATTCCAGCCAAAATCAACCCGCTGTTATTGTGAGTGATATCGCATCACGGCCGAGCGGTAGCTTGCAGGCAGAACAAATTCCGATTGCTACTAGAAATTCGTTGCAGGGCGCCGATGAGAATGAACGGACACGAAGCACGACAGAAGTAGCAAAAAAAGCAAACGGCATCAAAATTGAGCCAAAAATTCCTTGTGTTACACAGCCCGCTTCGAAATGTGATGTCACTGTGGGACATACACGTTTGGATCAACCATGTAATAATCTGCTGGAAGGTTTCTCTACAAAACCTTCGCACAATTCGGATACATCGTCTCTGTCGTGCTTTGATTCCAGTAAGACTCAAACTGAAATCCGTCGATTCGAAAGTCACACGCCGCCAAAAATTGAGTCATCGAATTTTGTTCGTCGTTCGGCGAGCACTGGCTTTGGTGCCACGCGGCGACTGAACGTTATCGATGGGGGGGACGGGGGGTTGGTTCCCCCGGGGGACGGCGCTGCCCCCTCGCTTCCCATGGCACGAAGCAGCACGGCCCTGGAGGGGGGGGCGCGGGGCATGGGTCTGACGTCGGGGCGAAGGGAGGACATTTTGTCGGAACGCGCAAGATTTCTTTCCGATTTGCCCCCCGGAAATAATTCCGTTTCCGGAAGCACTTCGTGGGAGAGTAGAACGGGTGCTGTGATTGGTCCGAACGGAGAGCGGCGGTCTTGGGGCGAACAGTCCAATCAGACGAGTCTGAACAACGGTGGGCGAGGCCTATTTTATGAACCGAGCCTTGTGAGTGATCAAAACAACGGCGCACGTGGTATATACGACGCGTCAACCAATCGAAGCACAGCAGCATTTCCAGCTGGCGTAACGCTCGTTCCTGTTGGAACAAAACCATCATCCGTTCCACCCGGAGCTATTCGCATTGTAGCAGAACCAACACGTTCTGAATCCTCATTGCGGCCTTTTGGATCGGAGGTGATACGGCTGAGTTTCAATGAGGGGGCCGCGCGGGGGGGAGACCGGCGGGGGATAGCCTCCCCCTCAAATAACATCACGGTGCTGCGATCATCGTCCGGGGCTCAGATGATGAGTCGTTTTGCCCCTCGGCCCTATCACCGCTCCCGCAGCATCGATCTACTGGAAGCGGGGGCTGGCTCTAGAATACCTCTCACCGCTTCAGTTCCACCCCCTGGGGGCGTGGCCACAGCAGAGGCTCCTCTTCCTGCCCCTCCGTCCAATCATTCCCAGTACCAAGCCGCGGGACTGAGAGCAGATGTGGTGCGGTCAATAGGGGTTGGACAGCATAGGACTGAATCAGTTTCCGCGACAAAAGAACCAATGGTTACGCATTGTGGAGTTATTCCGAATTCCAGTCGGGCGCCAGATCTGTCGCAGGTTGTTACGACGTCTGTGATTGGTTCAAGGAGCGACCGCGACGTGCGAGCGTCCAATCGGCGCTCTGATTTGATGAATTTGTCGGCGGTCGCGGTTTCGTCGACTGCAGGGTCGAATGCTGGGGGGAAGTTTCTGGCTCGGCCGACAAGTCCGCCGCCAAGTTGTCCCCCAGGGATATGGCCAATAAGCCCCCAGACAAGTGGCGCATCTAATACAGACCGACCTTTGTCAGGGAATCAGGCGCAGTTGGTCACAGGAAAGGCATTGGAACAAAATACAGATGTCAATGAGGTTAATTTAAATTTTGCCAGGGGACCAATTGTTATTTCTCGGAGTAACGTTGAAACATCTTGCGTTGTGGCCAAGGGGACTATCGGCCAGTCAGACTCCAGTGTACAGGCTAGAACCAGCACAACTAGTAGTAGTTCTACAATTAGTGGTATTGCTGCTAATACATGTAGGCCTACTACTTCTGAAACATCAGCGATATGTGGCTCCTCTAGTTCCAGCCGATCTCGGACAGATGTTTCACTATCTAGCGCTACTGCTAGTCAACCTATCACCAGTCCAACTTGCATTAGCACATCCACATCCAGTCAGCTGCCCACAAGTTCTGTCAGAATTGTGCCATTATCTGTGATTTTTGTCGATCCGCCGGTGAGTGGTATCACTGCTGCCGGGACATCACAGATAACTAAACAAGTCAGGGTGCGGCAGCCCCCTGCCGCCCATTCTATCCCTGAGCGAATGGCAGTTCCGCCCCCTGCACCCCCATTTCACACAACCTCTTCATGCGCCATCCCCCCAGTTCAAACTATTCCAATTCAAGCAGTTCCTTCTGCCAAAGAATCTGGTAAAATTCATGCAGTGTTACCGAGTACAACCAGAGAGCCAATGATGATAGCAGGCTCTTGTGGAGGGACCCAAGCATTAGTCTTGATCAGCACAGTGTCTCTGAGCAGTTCTGCTTCCGTTCCCTCATCAAGCCGTCCACTTGTTTCTTCCTCAACAACACATGACACAGCCTCCTCTGTTAGAACCACACCACAGACTGCTAATGGCAGCAAGATGGAATCCACTTTATCTGCACAGTCTCAGCAAGTCTCCAATACACATCTACAGTCTTCATCTATTTCTATTATTTCACAGCCACAAAAAGCCACTTCATCAGTTATCCAGCCAATGCAGAACACAGCATGTGGAGCAGGAATATCAGCAGAATCATCGATTGTAAACCTTTCAAGTGGGTCCAGCAGACAATCATCATCGGTGACGTCTCACCCAGGCATCAAGCCGGTAAACGAAGAATTCTCTCTGGAGACAGGAGCCAAGCCTAGTGCCAAGATCAAACCTCGTGTGCCAATGACCAATAAACCGATGATAGCGGAAAAGCCTTCGAATATCCCGCCTGCACGATCTCTTGTCTCCTCTCCAGCCAAGGCACCTGACCAATCACATGCGACCGCAGACGCGTCGGATTCTTTGCCAAGCCAATCAGCTGCTGGCGTGAGTAAAAATGTCAAATTGGTGTCAAAGTCTGACAGAGTTTTGGAAAAGCCAGCAGTAGATGCTAGTGGTAAATATGAAACCTCCAACGAATCGAGTGTTGCAAGAAATGAAGCAAAATCAAACTCCATCCCATCTAATGCAAATATAATTAAGTCAACGCCCCCTGCTGTGCCAGTCAGAGCGACTACCACTGTGATCTCAGGAGCAGGGCAACACACTGTACAATCCTCACTCATTTCTGACGCTGAATCGTCTCTGCCCCCCGCACGCTGTAAGTTGCCCCCGGTCCCCCCAGCTATTCTATCTGCTTCAGAGAGCCCTGCAATGGTTCAAAGTGCGGATAACACAGGCTCGAGGCTTATAGCAGACCGTACAAGTGTTGCGCCTTCACCCGAGCCGATCTCAGTTCAAGCAAAGCCAAGTTCATCTCCACAACCAAGTTTAGTTAATCACGTATCAGTTGCTTTACAAGTCGAAGCCAGACAGTCAGATCTAGGCTCAAGTACAAATGCTTCATCAGAATTCATTACAGTAGGCCTTTCCAAACAAACGCAATCTTCTGATGATATCTCAAACGACCATTCCAAACTTCCCCTAAACCAATCGGATCACGCAGTCAGTTCGGCGCTGTCGGTTCTCTTAAATCCCCCTACCCCGGCAGTCGGGGGGCCTCTCCTTCCCGACGCCGGAGGGGCGCCGGACCCCAACCGGCCCTATGGGGGCAGCTACGCCTTCCATCGATCGTCCATATCAATGGCCTACCGGGCTCGGTTATCTGATGGAACCTCTGATACTTTCTCGCGCAATCAGCGAGATATGATTAGTGAAGCTGGTGGCGTGACGTCAACAAATTCTCATTCTGTGACGTCATCATCTGACGTCACAAGTAGGCGAAATGATGCATGGTCCTCATTGCAGAAGAAGGATGAAAATTCTCAAGATTGCATTTATTCATCATCATCATCTCGAAGCGCTAAAGAACCTGTGACATCACGTGATTCTGTGACGTCACATGATGCAGCCAACAGTCAATCAATGCCCTGGAAGCCACGCGAGGGCGAACCAGAATCAACTGATCTCGCTCGGCGAAAGCTTACAACCATCTCTGCGGCACTCAACCCCCCGCGACAGACGGATTTAACAAAAAGTTCCGCTCCTGAAAATTCTGCATCTATTCTAAACAATTTGGAGGGGTCAAGTACGGGTTTGTCATTTGTGGGGGAAGCCCCAAAAGTGATGGGAAGAACCAACGGGCCCCCCGGAAGTTCGTCACCCCTGCGATACCCTCGTCGCTGTGACACCCCACCTCCCCTCCCCACGGACGAACCGCCAATTCTAGATGACTTTGATTTCTCCCCCTTGGGGGGGGTTGGGGGTGGCGCCCCCCTGGAGACAGCGAGTGTGGAGGTGTCCCTGGTCGACGCTCCCCTCCGGCGAGCCTGCCTCGTCGATGTGGATTCGGCAGATTCGACATCTTTGGAGGGGGGGGAGGAGGACTCCTTACCCCCCTCCCCCTGCTATCCAGAGTTGGAGGGGCCCCCGTCCCTGTTTAGGGGGGCGAGTGGCGCAGCAGCGGACAATCAATCAAGGCTGGTGACGCCATTGAAAAATTCCGCAGTGACGTCATCGAATACCGCGATGTCATCAATTTCCATGACATCCGCAGGGAATTTGACCGCCACTGCTGGGGGTGCTCTGATGACGTCATCATTCTATCCTCCTGATGGCGTCGTGACGTCATTCATCGATGACTCATCACAACCAGCCAATCAGGAGCCTCGATTTCAGTCTGGCATGATGTCTCTGCTCTTCAAGGCAAACGCCCCTGGCGCTGCAACGCGATTGGTTGGTCAGCCTCGGCCAATCAGGAAGCGCGAGGGGTCGAGGGGGGGCGATAAGTCGCGAAGGGTGACGTTTGATCCGCTGTCGCTGCTGCTGAACGCCTCGGCAGAGGGCGACCTGGAGACTGTCATGGCCGCCGTGGCACGGGTCAGATAGCGACCGACGCTTTTACTAGCTTTCTTCTTCTTGTTTTAACAGGGTTACTTCAGTGCATGACAAAATATAAATGCAAAATTTAAAGTAAATAGAAGTAGATATAAATCTAAAGACAAGCAGCACAAACTCAGTAAAGTGGCGAGGTTAAACCAAAAAGGAGATGATCTCCCAAAAGGCTTTCATCGATGATCAGCCAGGCCTGCGGTACATGAACAGTGATAATTTGACAAAAAACTGATGTTTTCTGTATACTGAGACTTTTTTCCTTATTTTACTTTTTCTTTAGTGTATATGCACTGTGGGCGCATGCATATGCTTTCCAGTGTGGTTCTCTGACTCAGGTCTTATGCTTATTTAATCAGGGGGGATTTTCTGAATCTCTCCCAGTCTATCCCTCAAATCTACATTAGCGAATCACTCTCCTCAGGATTATCCAATTTGGTTACACTCCCTTAACCCCCCCCACCCATAGAAGTCGATAGTTACAAACAAATCTACGCACTAGTGCGTGAAGTGGAGTGAGAGGAGGCGATCTCCTTATTGCTGTACGGAGTAAGTCCCTTGGGACTGCAGGATGGCGGCTTCAGAATGGCTTCCAGGATGATCTGATTAACCTGACTGAACTCAGGCTTAGAGGTGCACAGATGTTTTCGATATAGAGGGGAGTCTGCAGCAACTACAGCCTATACCTACTAGGTGTTTCACCGAAGAGGAACTTAGTTCCTATTGGCTGCGTTGAAATACGCTTTCCTAGAAGATATCGCAATAATTCTTGATGTCTAAGCGAGTTTGAATAATGTTAGAGCAATTCTCTGGAAGGCATTTGATAAATTTGTAATCCTAGTTATTTTCTCTTTTCTTAACGCATTGGCAGTCATTGGGCACGTTCTACCTAGTTGTATGATTGCTGGACACTTTGTCATTACTAAACTATTAATTAACTTCGACCCCTTATCGCGTTCCATTACGCACTATTGATTTTGCAGTGTAATTTAATTATGATTGTTTTTAACTAATTTAGAATATTAGGGTTTATTGTCGAATGATTTTGAGCGCAATCGGAGTTATGCAGCCAGTTTTTTCTTAATCGCATTGAATAACCTCGTCGCAATATTTTATTTTAATTGATGCTCTCAGTGTGTCGCTTATATTTTAGCCTTAAACTGATCATCTAGCGTACTTATACTCATCATTACTCGTAGTGAATAATACCTGGATTATTGACAGGTATCGAATCCCAACCAGTGCATTGGTAACCGGTTCACCGCTCTCCACACGGCCATCTGCAACGGGAGGACGAACGTGGCCAAGTTTCTCATTGAGTTCGGCTGTGACGTCAACGCTATGGACATGGACGGATGGTGGGATTTCACGCATTTTATTAGGCTTTTGTTGATAATTGAAGAAATGGTTATATTGGGGTTTGAGTGGCAACACTGGAGCGAGAATTATCTCTTAGACTTCCACTGGTACTGCACTGTGTTATGAAAAAAATGACCCCCTTAGTGTGTAGCAATGTAGCATTGCTAAATTCTAATAATTGTATGCAATATAATATTAGATAGTCCCCTGAAAAAAAGTTACGTTGAGTTAACCGATATAATGCTCCAAAGGTTGACAAATATAAATTGCATCAAATCTTTAATTGCTGGCCAAATTTTGGTTTTATAGGACTCCGCTGCACTGCGCCGCGTCGTGCAACAACCCTGAGTTGGTGCAGCAGCTCATACACCGCGGCGCGGCGCTCTACGCGACCACGCACGGGGACAGCGAGACTCCTGCGCAGAAGTGCGCCAAGACTCTCGCCGCATCCGACACGAGCGCAGAGTGTCTCTCGCTGCTGCACGGTACGCTGCTCGGAATAGTCGTAATGAGAGTGGGAGTAGCAGTGTGAGTATTGATGGGAGTAGCAGTGCGAGTATTGATGGGAGTAGCATTGCGAGAATTGATGGGAGTAGCAGTGCGAGTTTTGATGGGAGTAGCAGTGCAAGTATTGATGGGAGTAGCAGTGCGAGTATTGATGGGAGTAGCAGTGCGAGTATTGATGGGAGTAGCAATAATAGTAGTAATAGTGAACGTCGCAGTGGGAGCAGTGATAACAGTTGCACACAAGTGCAGAATATCTCTCTGCTGCACGGTACGCTGTTTGAGCGACCTCTATGCCCTTCTCTGTGCCTTACTCTATTTACCCCTCTGTATTCCCTCCATGCCCCCTCTATGCCTGTCTCTATGCCTGTCTCTATGCCCCCCTGTATGCCCCCGTGTGTGCCCCAGACGCCTGTACGTCCCTCGGCGCCCAGGGGGGGGGCACAGTCCACGCCGCCTGGTCCTACGACGCAGTCCTCGCTGACGAACTTTCCTTCTGCACCGGGGAACGACTCGAGGTCATTGCTCGCCCTCCGGCCCCCCCGCCCCCTGGTGAGGGGGGAGGAGGAGGGGGCGGGGGGGCCGAGTGGTGGTGGCTGGTCAAGAAGGGGCGAGCTGAGGGTTACGTGCCTCGTAGCTATCTGGCGGTAGGCCTCTGTTTCTTGGATTTATTCAAATATTCAACATTTTGTTACTGCTGTTGCTGAAGTAATTATGTTTTGAAAAATCAATTAATAGGGAAATATAAATACATGATAATGCATAGAAATTATTTTATCATTTAATGAGCTAAAACTGTTTGTGGTGTATGTAAATGGTAAGTCTAATATTTGGCTAGCCAAACTTTGGCCGATTTCAAGGCTAAGGATGAGTTTTTTTCTTGAGTCTAAACTTGGTTAAGCCACTAATGCTAGCAGAAGACTTTCGCATATTTTTTCATTGCGCTAAAATTAAATGCTACACGATGGCAGCACTAACAAGAGAACTTAAATTTGTTTACGCACTCAAATTTTTTTGACTCGTGTAAGAGATTTTTTTGTTCATGTCTTTGTCCAATGGTGTCTTTCTGCAAGCAAACACTTACAACAATAATGATTAGGGGATAAAATCGATACATTTAACCCCCTGCCTTTGAAGAATTATTTTGTGCCTAGAGTCTAAAAAGAAGTATTGTTCTGTTTCAGCTCTACCCCCGAATAGATCCCAAGTGGCTGAGCAACACCCCCTCCCAGAGCCTCGCCGAAAAGGACCTTTGACTTCTGATCTGATTAAATCTGGGTCAGCGATTGTTTCGACCAATCCTAGTGCTGCTGTCTTTCGTATGTTTTTTGTAGCTGCCCCATTCTGCAAATCTTCGACGGAATGGGACAAATTGATGAGTTTTGTACGACCGTCTTGCATCTGAATTATATTATTATATGGATCAAAATCTGAACCAGATTATTATCTTTGTCAGAGTGCTATCTGGAAAAAACGATATCATTGTTTTAGAGAGCTTCTAGATAGATGTGGACGAGTTCCGTTCTTGCGAAAAGTTAACATGGGCTGATGTTATCAAATTGAAATCGTGGCTGCGATATAAGGTTGCGCAGCAGTTTGGAGAAGATTAATGCCCAGTTGTTTAGCGAGGGTTGAAAACTAATCTTAAATCAATGATCGTTGAAACGTCAATGTTTACGGATAGAGATCTGGGTCAAGTTTATTAATAGATCAAATTTATTGCGATCCGATTGGTTGAAATGCACTTTGTTCTGTGAGCTTAACCTCAATGCTCTATCAAACAACTGGGAATTGGGAAATGATATAATTATCATGCGAGTGATGTGCATGATGAACTGTGTTGTGATGCATAAGGCAGTTGTGTGTTCTTGTAGGCTGGTGATAATTTGTCAAGCTGTTGTTGAAGGGCTTCAGGGGTGGATCAGCTGATAATAGAATTGTTTAGAGCGACAAAGTATTATTGCCATGTTTTCGATATAAATTTATCGATCGAGAAAAATTGATATACTGGCGCATGCGGTTTGTTAAGTTCTTTTTAAAAAGTCAAAATGTAGAGTTTGCCGTACCATGTTTGCTAGTCATATCAGGGCATGGTTGAAGAGGAGATGATGCAAGCTTGCACGGCCCGCGCGTATTGGTTTATTTTATTCTAGTCATATGCCGTTCGATCGGGATTTTCAGTTGTATCCGCGGATGTTGAAATGGGTCATTCATTTTAAATTTGGAATGTTGAAATGGGCAATATCATTTCAGCATTCCAAAAAAAAAAATTGAATGATAGAATTTTTTATGCAATACCATTTCAACACGTGATGATTGTTACTGGACGGATGTTTAAATGGGCTTTAATTGTAATTTTTCTATTCGTTACGTACTATCCATTCGTTTTGCAAGTTTCTTGAGATGTTTGAAAATAAATTTGTCAAATAGGAAGCCCGATTTGTAGAAGATTTATTTCCGATCCGCAACGATTCGGTCAGTTCTTGATCGGCTGGATTGCCTACCTGGCCCTGCTTGGGTGCTTACAGGGTGTGAGAAATCATTGGTTACAATCCACGGGTGATTATACAGATTTATACGCAACATTTACCGCCAGCGAGGGTCACTTGAGACTGAATTCAATTTTGATGTCATTCGGTGCGTTAATTAATTTTGATACTGAACGTTTTAGCGTGATTGGAAACAGGAAATTGCAGTTAATCTATTGTTTGCAAAAACACTTATTTGAGTGCTTATTTAAAAACTTTTTGACAATTTTTGTTCATTCTATGGACAATCTTTAAAGTGTTTATAAAAAAGCCTTTCGGTGAGAGTAGGTCAGAGTTTTGGGATATTTACTAAAGTTCTTCAAATAGCCTGCACTAAATTGTTGCTAAAGGAATCGGAGCGAACCAACTTTTAAAAGTTCTTATCACATGACAATTTGTGCAAGTAGCCTGACGAAAGTCTGAAACGCAGATGTTAGTTGTCCGTGGTGGAAAAGGAATTTCTAACGACTTGCAATCATTCGGATGTCGGAGTGCATGGTGGTGAAAGTGTATTATTATAATTTGTATTGTTTATTATGGATGTTTATTACTGTTGTTGTTGCCATCAGTGTATTCTTTATCATTAGTACAATAACTTATATTGTTGTGTTGCCATGTAGACCGCCTCACAGCTTGCATTGCTAATAGTTGACATTTTGAATGATTTTAATTTTAGTAACAAACAATCTGTTCGGAAATAAATAATTTAGACCTTTTCTAAAATGAAGCTCGTAATTTTTAGTGCCCATTGTGCCTGCACGTCGTTTGATTTACATTTTGCAATGTAAAATAATAAGCGTAAACAATTTGAGTACGGTATGAATCAGATTCGTGAAATAAAAATTAGATCTACTCAAAAAAAGTGTGGGAAGTGTAGCTAGTTAGGTATTCAATACTTGTACTTACTATCAGAGCCTGGCCTTCTGGGATTTAATGTATGGTTAAGTTCTAAGATCTAAACATCATCTAGCATGCTATCACATCATCACCCCCCCCCCCCCCTCTCCCGCTCGTGAGTTCTTTTTGGAGGAAAAATTAATAGAAATATGGGGCTTTGGGGCGTTCCGGTGGTACGTTTTTTTTACCAAAAAGGATCATTTTTGGCCTTTTGTACGATAATTGCACTCTGAAAACGGCTAAGTCCCTTTTCTCCTTTAAATCCAGGCTTAAAACTCATTTTTTCAAGTCCGTTTTCTGTATGTAGTCCGCTGCACTTCTCCCGCACCTACGATTCAAGCAAATGATGTTTTTCCATCTCCGCTTGCATGACATGTTTTTGGTGCGTTAAAAGTGCAATATGCGTAGATACATACATACATACATACATACATACATACATACAAAACTTGGCAACACTGTTACTACATTTTTTCTATTTTATAACGAATATATAATAAATTTTAAATATTTGGACATAAACATAATTCTAACGGCGGAAATTACTAAATTCGGACGGTTTCGTTCGTTCTTCCATTTGCTATCGCCTGTCCACTCCTGAGGATGCCGACGGACGTGGAGCAGCTTGCAGAAATGGGCTTTCCGACCAACCGGGCGTATGTACCGGCTGTTGAACGACTAATTACCTCAAATATCGCTCACGTGGACAGATCCCTGCATGAATGCGTGCATGACTGTCCTTTTTTACATAGCCTCATTAGTTTGCATATCGCAGTTACAGAATGTTGTATAGAGTTATGTACTAGGCCTAGCCGACAATGCGCCGTTTCACATGGTGTATACGTGTTTTGGATGTGGCAAGAAATCTTTGGCAGGAGCGTTGAATTGTGCATTTTCTGTAAATCGTGGGAGGGCAGACCTCAGGGATTGTGCCACTGGCGTAATTTGAGAAATGTTGCGCGATGCTGTTTAATGTTTATTCTTTTATTACTTGTACACATTACTTGAAACATTTATTGAAAGCTGTGATTTGTTATGCGGTGTGCAGAGAAAAAGCCTTGTCAAAGACTGGTTACAAGGGTGTGCAGGTCGCTATGGACTGGTACGTGGCTGTTCAATCATTATTTGTATTCATTGACTTGTACCATTACTATAATAGAGCACACACAGATCTATGAAGTGTTTAGGACTTTGTTTACGGTACACTAAATAATATATATACTACTGGTGTGCTGCATTTAGTATTGCATAGATTAGTACACAATGTTGATACTATATTCGCTTGAAGGTCTGTTTTGTTGAGTATCTTGTGAACATGGATGTTTGTGGCGCTAGGTTGTTGGCTCACATGGACGACCCTGACATTGACGATCCATTCGAGGCTCCCAAGGGCTACCTTCTCACCGACCCACCACCAAACGCTGGTGGGGGGCAGATTTTTTGAGTTATAATATATATATGTAGTGGTAATGTAACAAATATTTGTTGGGTACCGTATCTTTTTCTGAAAGAGAAAGCATGAACATAATTGAATGTGAAGATTTATAGCGATAGGGTTTATTTTTCTTTTTGTAATCAAACGAGCATGTCAGGGACAGCGGCTCATTGAAACGTCTAAACGTCACGAATCAGGGGATCAGTGAGTGAGACGCACGTGTAGAGAATCACTTACTCTAATCAACGGACTAACCCTTTTTCATTTACAGACAAATGATAAATCTGATGAAAAGTAGAGTTTTATAATTGAATTAATGGCGTGCTGTGATTGGTTGGTTTCAGAAGGGGGCGGGGCCGAGGGAGAAGCCTCGTCCTCTGAGGGTGTGCCCCTCGCCAAGTCGCTCAAGTGTGACGAGTAGGTTGATGCGGTGACTGTTATATTAATGTTGTATGCACTGCAGTATATTTTGAAAACTATATTGATGTCGATAAGAAATATTTGAAAATTTGAAGAGGACTTTTTAAAGATATATATTTAAAATGAACATGTCTAATGCATAAAATAATCTCACAAATATGTATAATTGGTTAAATATCTGGAACCAATCATTAATACAATGCCGGGTCGTAGCATGACCATTCTCAGCGGGGGGGCAAGAATTTTAGCTGAGGGGGCAGACATTTGGGCGCTCTGCTCACTGAACGACATTTGTGACACTTTTCTCCTCGAATTGAACTCACGAACGGGGGGGGGTGCTGACAGAAATTTTTTGAGCTGTTCTTCACAGTCACTATTCATTTCTTCCCTATATAATTAACATATCAGACCAAGCAGGGAAGGCAACGGCTTTCATTTCACAAAGAGCAGGGGGGCAAGCCCATAAGCCAATAGTAACTTTTTTTGGAGCAGAGGGGGCAGCCTGATACAATGTATTTGACAACATTGTGGCATATTGAGCCTTGAAGCATGAATGTCGGTGAATGGTCATTGTGCAATATGCATGAGCCGATCTGTGACTGATGCTTCATGCTGCAAATAGCGATTGATTACAGTGGGGGGCTTCATCCCACTGCGCCAGTTCTGCTTGTCAACAGTTGGCCGATCCATTACTGGTACCAGTGTTAACACAGCCATCGGCATTTGTTACAAAATCCTGCCAACTAGACTGCGTTAAAAAATGCTGTTTACAGTTTCACTTCGCCATTCCTGAATTTGTTAAAGCGATAAAAAGATGCGTATTATTTGGCTGCGAATAAGAGAGCGTTGTTTGAGAGGCGTCGCTGCTTGAGGAGTAGAAACTGTGTGTAAACTATATTCTCGTTGTGTCAGGTGCGGTCGGTTGCTCAAGACAGAGTCGGACGTACAGATCCACGCGGGGCGCACCGGTCACTCAAGCTTCAGTGAGTCGACGGAGGAGATCAAGCCTCTCAGTGAGGAGGAGCGCAAGGCCCAGCTGGCGCAGTGAGCACTGCAACTTACTGGGGGGGGGCACCCACGCAGGGTCGTACGCTAAATTGTAAATACCTCAGCTGGATATTTCAGCAACTGACAAATTGTCTAGTTTGAAACTGATTGTTGTAATGGGCGGGGTTGCGTTTTAATTGAGCGTTTTAATCATGTTGTGAATTGTATGTATAGTGTCGTACCACAGGGATCTTGTGTGTAGCGATACGATGATATTTTGCACCCTAAATCATTCGTTTCAGCTCACACAAATTTGCTGTGTGCTGTGCGGTGCTGATAGTTGCTGTTTGGGCTGATGGTTGCTGCGCTGTGCTGCGCTACAGAGTGCAGCAGCTGCTGAAGCAGAAACGCGTGGAGAAGGAGGAGAAGGAGAAGCAGGAGAGCCTTGCGAGAGAGAAGGCACGCCGTGTCCAGGGCAAGGAGATGATTCAGATGAAACAAAAGTACGCTAGAGCGCGCCACACACGTATCTGATTCAATGTATTTCTGCTTTTGGGCTGCTATGTATCACGACTGCAGTGCAGTGCGGCCTTTGACAGTAGGCCTTCAACCATTTGACTTTCGGCCGATGGCGCCGGTGGCACCTCTATCGGCGTGACAGACAGACACACAGAGATTAGACTATTCTATAGTTTAATACTAAAAATCGGAGCGTAGACAGAGTTGAGGGGATGGGTCGGGTCTGGTGAATGTGTTGTGGCTTGACTTCATTGTGGAGCTAGGCGACTACTGTATCGCATTCAAATTGTTGGCGCAGGCTGGAGGAGGAGGAGATGAAGAAACTGGTCGAGCAGCGACGCCGAGAAAAAGAAGAGGAGAAGAAGGCCAAGTGAGCGCTTTTTTTTGTTTTCTGCTTCGAGAAAAATCTTAAATGTGTTCAACTACATTAAGGACACTGATTCATTTTGTGCCACAAATTGTTATTTATTGATATCTATGTTATTGTCGATATGTTGGCTCATTTAAGAATGAAGAGATATATATGAATTAACACTGCTTTATTGATCAGTAGATTTTTCTGATCATTTGTATGCCTCGAGCTAGTTGGGACTGTTTTACTTTCAGCTTTGATTCTTTTTTCATATATATAGCAAGTTTGCACGTTGTTCCATGACCGCTTGTTTGATGATGTACTTAGATGATTAATGAATTAGATGCATTAGATGATTGGCGTTTGTAATTGGTCTGTGTGTAGACTGCGAGTGAGGGAGCAGATAGAGAAGGATAAAAAGGATCGTTTGCTCAAGGTACCCTCAACATTTGTGCAACATTTAAACTTATTAGCTCGTGAATAGTGGTTTGCATTAACTTTAATATATGTTGCTGTGGTGTTTTTGTTTTTGATGCTTTTCGAAATATATCGTTTGTTTTGGTACTTTAATTCTATTGGCAGGATTTCTTTGAAAACTTTTCTGACCATTATTACTCTAAATCAAAGATGAAACAAATACCAGAGTTTTTCGGAAGAAATTTCACATCTTGTTACTGGTTTTTCTCATTGTAAAGCATACTTTGAATAGTTTTTCTCGTATTTCTCCAGTTTGGTGCCGGATCGTCTGTTGATGGGGGTGAGGTGGGGTCGCAGGCTAAAGTTGAGGGAGCGGCGACGGCAAGAGGTCAGACTACAGCAGTGGGCGGACCCTCGGCCACAAGCCCCTCCTCCTCTGGACCAAAGGAATACACTGCCACCAAACTGCAGGCAAGCCGAATTTAATTGTCGTGTTTTTGTAAATTCTTAGCGTATCTATGTGCTTATTCACCTGTCATTGTTGTATCATTAGCAAAAGTACGAGTATCTACAACTAAGTTGTTATTTGATTTGTTTTCTGTGTTGCTTAGGTTCTGAAGTGTTGAAATTTTATAATTTTTTCTGTCGATTTTGGATTGTTTCTTTGGACCTTATCAAGAAGACATGGACATTAGCAGAATAGGTGACAAAAATAGAGGTTTGTTATTGTATTTTACTAGTGTAAAACATGAAATTTTTGCATGCATTTTAGAATTCGGCAAATTAGACAAAATTGCATGCAGCAAAAATAAAGCTGCAGAAGCTATGTATTTTGGGCAGTCCTCAAAAACGTGAAAATAAAGTGCAGCAAAATCTCTGAGTGGCAAAATCGCCAAAATAACGTGCAGGAAAAAATGTCACGTTGAACAGTATTATGTGGCGCCTCACAGATTCGCCTGCCCAGCGGAGATGCGCTGACGCAGACCTTCCAGGCACGCGAGGAGCTCTCCGCCGTGCGCCTCTACGTCTCTCTCAACCGCAAGGACGGCGACTCGGCGCCCTTCACCTTCAGGACGACCTTCCCCAACCGGACCTTCAGCGAGGACGACATGTGCAAGCCTCTCCACGCGCTAGGTACGCAACCTTCAACTCTCACCCGACCCGACCTAGTTGTATTGATTTGGGATTTAGGTTGACGATTGATGAACCTTGATCTTAATTTAGTATTAAATTTACCAGAAGTGGATAATAGATATTCTGATGAGAGAGTTGGGAGTGACATTTGTGATGCTGCTCTATCGCTCCTTTGCTTTGAAAAC
Source organism: Chamaedrilus cognettii (assembly GCA_034695025.1). Classification (NCBI taxonomy): domain Eukaryota; kingdom Metazoa; phylum Annelida; class Clitellata; order Enchytraeida; family Enchytraeidae; genus Chamaedrilus; species Chamaedrilus cognettii. The sequence continues at coordinate 16,856 of JAQIWG010001131.1, forward strand.
TGTTGTGCGGTAAGCAAATAGGGTAAATTTTGTATTGCAAGAACACGTTGTATGCAGCAGCATTGAATTTTGCCTATTTAAAATATAACATGGTGTATCATGAGAACATCCAACCTTTGCCAGCGCCGAAAAGTAAACGTAAAACGTGCGTGAATGATGGTGATGATGTTGATACAGTTACTAGAAAACCTCTGTGCCGGTGTGAGTGATCATTGTTGCTGCTGCTTGTTCCAGATCTTGTTCCCTCTGCGGTACTCATAGTCGCCAGGCTCGCCGCTTGATAGACTTCACACCCGGCCCTGTTCCGCTGCGCAATGCTCGCTGCACCGTAATACTAGTTGCTACACCATAATACTACAGTCGCTACACCATAATACTACAGTCGCTACACCATAATACTACAGTCGCTACACCACCGACTTGAACCAAACTCCTGTTAAATTGAATCTGACGCAACTTAACGCCAGTCTATCGGATAATTCAACCCGACACAGCTCACCGTTTGTGACATATTGTTTAAATATTTGTTGACAGTTGAATTTGTTTAAATGTAGAATGCTACATTTAACATTGGAGAATTATGATGTTTGGCGTAGCATGTGCAGGTTTCTTGTGATTGAGGGCTATTTGATACGTTCGACGCTAATTTAGTCTCACTTTTTTTAATGACAAGAAGACCTGTAGTATTTGCGTTTTATTAATTGATGAGAGACTATGATTATCGTCTTTAATAGCGGATATTGGAGAAGAAAGTATGCGGTCAGCCATCTAGTAACGCTTAAGATCAAAGTGTTACCATAAAGAAGATGATAGTAAAGAAGATGATGCTGTCAGATATTTAATTTTGTATTGAATGTAATGAGTGGTAGTTTCATTACTTTCATGGCTTGGCCGCGCATCATTCTGTTAGCTAAGGATTGAGGGGAAAACGTTACTGAAAAATACCAGTGGTTATATATTTTGGAATTGCGTTACGAATAATTTTTGTATTTTATTAGTGCGTAGCCAAGAGCTGTGATGTATTGCACTGGTGTATATAGGACTGAGATACCCGCTACGTTTAGCTACGTACAGCGAAGGATAAGCGAATTGAATGGTGAAAGGTTTGTTAAGCCGGTTGGTTTAAGCTTTGCGCGTTTGTCCGCTTGTTCCGCTTCTTTGTATTTTAAATTTATTTTGAACCCTTAACAACGCTATGAGCTATAATTAATTGCGCGTTAAATTTAAGACTGTTAAATTTAAGAATGACGTACACACCTTCTGATTAGTATTAGGAATTTCCGATGGACGGGAAAATTTGATGCGAAACTAAAAACTAGAAATGAGCAGCGCGCACAAAACCATAAGGACGATCATTTTGTTTAAATGTTATATTATATTTAGAATACTTTCGAGATCATACAGATTTTTTTGGGAGCTCTTGAACGAATACCAACAGTTCTATGTTCAATGGCATTAAACTGAAATAAATTGCTACAGCAAATAAATTAAAGTCTTTGCTGTGATTTATTGCGAAAAGGATGAAGCCAACAAAATGAGGGATTATGACGTTAAGAAGATGGTAGAGCCCTAGTCACAGCATCATCAACATGGATGGGATGATGTAACAGTATAGACAGCATACACCTACACACGACATAACTTCTTGAAATTGCCAGCAAAATATCTCGTGTCACCCTGCATGATTGTCGCATAGGATCTGTTACAGCTTGTGTTTCACAACAGGCCAATGGTAAGACTTCTTTGAAAAATAATCTCAGAAATGTTACTGCCGATAAACAATATGACTGAACACTGAGCTCTGAATCTCAACTATAGGCCTACAACAGGAATGACAGGCTAGCTCACACACACACACACAGTACACTTTCAAGACAAACGTGGACGTACACAGCAAAACAAACTTTTCACTAAGACAAACGAACGATTACGAAGAATACAGCTTAACAAAGCAGTTGGAACGTGTTGCCTAGCAATGCACTAATAATATCTGCAGACCTTTCTATTAATGAATCCCAAAAATTATTGCCCAATAAAAAATTGAAATTTGACAACAAAAGAAGTGAAATTTTGAAAAAAAGACGATAAACATGAAATTTTCGCACGCATTTAACTTAGGAAAATTTCGTGACTCGGTTAACCTGCGAAAATTACATGCGCGAAAAATAAGCTGCAGAAGCTATCTATAATCAGCAGTCTTTAAAAGCGCAAAATTAAGTCACCAAAATTTCTGAGAGGCAAAACAGTGGAAAAAGCATGAAGCAAAAATTTCATGTTGTACAGTAATTCTTCACGAACCAGTACACCTTGATGCCGCATGATGATGAAGTGTGAGCCATGCCATGATACATATTATGGGTCAAGTAAGAACATGTCAAAATAATTTGCCAGTGAGATGCATTACACGACAATATAACAGCCAATATGATATGCATGGAGCAGTCTTGCAAGCCACACTGCAACAGTCATATTTAGCCTATGGCCCACAAGATTCATGTTTTTAATGAGGGGCGGAAGGCGGAAAGATGGAAAAGTGGATGGGCAGAGGGATGGAATGGCAGAGCTGAATCAGCCTCACGCTCCAGACCTAGTTGAACACGCGACCTTCATAGACAGAAAACTTCTGTAGAATATTCTAGAACATTCTAGAACATTCTAGAATATCTGAGTTTGCTTGGAGACGGAGAGATTGCTGACCCTGTGTGACGCTGTTTGGCGCGCTGCAGCCTGCGGGGGGGGCGCCGCCCCTGCACCCTGCCCACGTCCAAACTCCGTCGAATTTAGATCCGCAAACGGGTCGCTGATATGTGCGCTGCCCCGGGAGTGGGGCAATGCCCCCCTTTCCGCTGGGGGGCCCGACTGTGAAAATTCTCCATATTCCGCCATTTCCCCCCCCCGACCCCCACCAGGGGGGGGTTCGCTGCTTCTGTGAGGCACTTCTTCATACCCCCCTAATCCTCCAACCCCCCCCTTTATTCCTTGCGATGGGTCCCCCCTCGAATCCTGTTCTTCGCCACGAAACAACCCCCCCCTGTTTCTCTGCGACACTTCCCCCTGGCCAGCCCCTAAATCCCCCCGATCCACCCCCCCTCGCTGAGCCAGCCCCTCCCCGCGCCGCAGACGCTCCAAAGTTGCCCTCTCGTGAAGATTCTCGTCATCCAGCCCACCCTCGGACGACTTTTCGCATTTGGCCGAGCCCCGGCGGTAAGGGTCGTCGAGACGCTGGTCGCTGCGACTGAGGTAGGCGACCTCGTCAAGTCTCTGCTGACTGTCTGCACGTCAAGGACACACAGCACTGAGTCTGTAACCTGTCTGACCACAGTTACTGCAGTGGTTTCTTTGTTTTTTTGTTTGCTTGTTTGCTTGTTTGCTTGTTCGTTTGTTTGCTTGTTGTTTGTTTATTTGTCCGTTTGTTTGTGTGCTCGTTTGTTTTTTAACAGCATTTAACGGTCAAATTTAGTGCCTAAGAAGGAAAATATAAACAATACTCAAATGTGCAATACACATGCAAGTCTGAATTCGCAAAAGTAAGAGTTGCTTAAACTTAACAAATTAAATAGAGTATGCACACGCCTTGCGCAAGCGTGCGAAGGCTGAAAGTTAAGCAAATGGCTGCGTGCAAAACTTTCTATGTTGCTAGTAGTAATGGCAGGCTAGAGGGCGAGTCTCGTTGGTAGGCTAATGCGTTGCATATGCACTTGACCGACCTGGGACGGAACGAAAAAGAAATCACTCCGATAAGTGATAGGAAATATCACTGCAGTCGATCAACAGTGAAATTAACGTCTGTTTTGGTGTCCGAAGCACTTCAACTAGTGATAAGTATTATCAGCCAATCATACGCGAGTAGAAGGGCTGCTCGGAGAGTTGGTCGCTGCCGCGCCCGGACAGGAAGGGCGCGTCCAATAGGAGCGGCTCGCTGTGACCACGTGACAGGAACGGCTCCTCCTGCTGCTGCTGGGTCGTGGGGGTCGTCGCCCCCCCATCCCCCCCGCACGGCAGGGCCTTGTCCGTCAAACGCTGGGCAATTTATAAAAATGGGGAAGAAATAGAGTGGCAGCATTTAGCGTTGATTATAATACTGCTTCCATTTCTTGTCTCGGCAGGAAAAACGAGAAACATAGTACGCTAATAGATTAAACAGAGTAGCGAATAAGTTGCATTTAAAAATAAAACTATTGTTTGTATTGACAAATGTACACAGTGATCCCAAAAAACTTTTGTGACACTTTTTACACGATTTGTTGTTACAGTACCAAGGACCAGCCTGAATGCATAACGAGCACACTTTGTGCCTAAACTGCATGCATTATCATGCCTGGTAACACTTGAACCATTGACTTTTAAAATTGTATGCAAATTGAATGAAATATTTGCTGGAAATAGTGCGCTGAAATATGAAAGTATGATGCCTTCAATCGCGAAGTATTTTTAGTGGATCAATAGACAATTAAGATTAAAATTTGTGGATTCCTTCCTGCACTAACCCTGTTTCGCTTGCCATCGGTGCGCTGCCCGCCCCTGGCGACGTTAAACTCGACCGCCCCCACACAAATGGACAGCAGTACGGCGCCCCCCAGCAGCGCAAACAGGCCCGCTAGGTCCTGGAGGGAAAGACCGACAGGGGTTGAGCCACCCGCACCCCCCGCAGCCCCCTCACTGCACACAGGGTCCCCACCACCTGAAAGAGAAAAGTCATCAGGGTTAGGATTAGGGTTTGGGTTAGAAACAGAATATGCATTGCTAAGTTAAGTTTCAATTCGCACTTTGTTGTCACGCTGAAAGCTAAGGAGGCAAGATATGAATTAAATTCAACTTTTAAAAATTGATGTCAAATAATTATCGTATTAGAATTTGAAATTGTATCCAAAATATATTAGGCTTTTAATGGCCTGCATTGAAAGGTAATGGGAACGATAATGAAAGCGGCAATGCACAGCAGAACCGTTCGGAAGATCTTCGCGAAAAACTCAGCGCGCTCCCTCACTTTGTCTCCAGTTTGCGTAATTCATCCTCCTCCCCCAACTTCATAATCGCCGCGTTCAGCCTCTCCCTCAGTAGCTGTCTCCCCCCCATCCCTCCCCCAGCCTCCCAAGCCCCTTCAGCCCCTCCCCCTTTCCTCCTCGCATCCAGCGCCCCCTCCCCTCCTCCATCCCCACCCTTCCCCCTCTGCGGCATAAAAACTGCCCCTTTCGGTAACCCTACTCCGAAACCGATATATTCCGCCTCGCTCTCCGACACAGTGAGTTCGCAGTCTCCCCGCAGCAGTTCTCGCACCCCGGCCTGATGCCAGACGAACACGTACCCCGCGCGCTCCCCGCTCCGCACCCTCTCCACCCCTTCCCTCGCATACCCCACCATGTCAGAGGTGACGGTTTGTCGCGGAGGGTAGATGACATCCAGTTGTTCCTCCGGTAGGGTCATCGACTCCCAGACCCGACGGAAAAGCGACGATCCGGACAAAAACGCCTCCACCTCACTCCACCTCACGGTGCCGTATTTGACGGCGCCCCCCGTGGGGGAGGGCGCGCCCCCCCCTGGGTCCCCACCGCCCCCCCTGCTGCCGGTCCGGCTGCGAAGCTCGAGTTGCTCGAAGGAAAGACGCGAAGGCTTTATTTCGCCGACGATCAAGATGGCCGCCAGGTTGGCCGTGTAGCATGCTATCATCGCAACGAAAAACAGCCGGAGCGCGGCGACGAGCAGCCGTCCGGCTTTTGTTCGGGGCAAGGGAGCTATGGGCTCCGCTCCCCCAGCGGGGGATGTAGTGGCGCCCGCTCCCGTGGAATTATTTACGGGGGTCAAACGAATAAACACGACGCTCGACACGGTCAGGCAGAGCGTCTGGAAAATATCGGGGGGCGACGCAAACCCCCCCCTAGAGGGGCTGGACGCTGCGCCCCCGCCCCCCCCGCCGCCGCAACTCGATACCACGCTCGGCGACCCCCCCGGGCCGGGAATTTGCGTGCCACCCCCCCCTGCAGCGTTTGCCGTGAACTTCTCGATGAAATACAGCGTGAGGGCGACCAATGGAACAGCAGCGACGAGGGCCACCCACGTGACCACGGAGAGGGGTGCGAGGAAGCGGAAGGGGGAGGGGCCAGGGATGTAGGCCCCGCCTCCGCTGAAGCCCCCGAAGCCACCGGAAGTAGGGAAAGGGTTGGGTCCAACTGCGCTGAGTCGCGCGCGTGTAAAGGGAAGCGTGAAGTCAATGGCGGAACTGCGACGAAGGGTCGCCGCCATTGGTCCGATGGACATGGAGGCCCTCTGTCGAACACAATACAGATCCAATGCTCGATGAGAGTTAAACGCGTTTGAGTCGTTTCTTTTTGCATTGTGAGTTGAACTGCATGAATGCCAATAGAAACAGCGCTTGCATCAAGCACTCAAGATTTGAATGAACTACGTAGTCAACGACTAACTAATTTAGTCTTGCGGCAGCTAGCTAGATAGTCAACAGCAGTATGTCGTGTACAAATTGACATGCAGCGAGCTGCATCGAAAGTTATCATTGAAGGACTTGTATTTGGCTTTAGTCTACAGATGCAACAGAAACAAAACTAGCCATTACGCAATTTCGTTACTATTTTTACTGGGCTATTCTATATAATGTTATACTAATGATACATATATATTTATACATGTATCTTATAGTAGGCTAACTGTTGAAATATTACTGTGATTAGAAACGTGCTGAATGAATGAACGTTAGCTTGTGAGGCGTACTTATTTGAATGTTTTGATTTCATTTTGTATCGTGTGTTGAACTGTTGAAAGGTGAATGAAATAAAAGAACGGCGCAAGAAGCAGCCTGACGCCTGATAGTATTTCCTGCACCAGTCCATCCCAGGTCCCGTCGGCAGCCTGCCGCCCTCCCCTGCCCCCCTCTACCACGTCGAGGGTGTACACAAGGCCGAGAGAGGTGGCCAGACGCTCGAGCACGTCCACACAGAACCCCTCGTAGCGCGCGTTGCCCGTCAGAGCCTCGTGGTTCGCTCTGTGGCGCACGTAGGGCGGGTCCTGGCGGCGCAGCAACACTGCTTACTAAACAATGTGTGCTTCTAGTCCATTCATTTACCTGATTGAAAATGCAACATAGCAGGATGCAACATAGCAGGATGCAACATAGCAGGATGCAACATAGCAGGATGCAACACGGCACCAAATGAACTACAAATATCATCAACATCTTTTTAATAAGCGAGGCTAAACCCCGCCAGATTTTTAGGACACCTCCCAAAACACCCCCCAGCGCACAGGATGCCTGCAAACTTAACAATGTGTCCGTAAAACTCTGTATAGTTTATAGTTATCTTGCTAATAAGTTATCTTGCCGTATATTTTTGTGGTGTGATAAAATAAATAATAAATAAATAAATAAAACAATAGTAATACACTCACACGTTTAGAAAAAAATTGTGAGACATATAAAATGAGACACAACAAACTTAACGGATTCTAAACACACTGCACGGTAGCCTTTTGCAAGGAATACTGAACCACATAGGCTTTCTGTTCACGTCAGCAAATGAGTGATTATTCGCCAAAAAAAGTTTATATCCCAGCAGACTAGATAGAGAATCATGCGCAAAAAAGTTAAGATTAAAAATTCACCAACCAGGATGGCGACGACATTCAGCACGCCGGGAAGGGTGCCATCTCCCCCCATCACCACCCCCCCGCCTCCCGCCCCGCTCTGCTGCGCCTCCATCACGTGATCAGCGACGTCATCGAAGAGGACCAATCGGGACTGGCGATCTTTGACAGAAGAATTCCATGTTCCGATCTGGAAGAAAGGACAGAATGTTATCTAAGATCAAATTGTCAACGGGAGCCGGGAAGAAAATGAGTGAAAATTAAATTTAAATGTTGCAGTTAAGCTACGCGTGCATGCACGGGGAGTTTAGATTTTAAAATGAGTTCAAATCTTGAGTAATAAACCATTCGAGTGCCGTTTATTTTATAATTCCAGTGAAAATCAGTGATGCATTGTAAACTAAGTATAAATTATAATAACAAACTTTGCATTGATGCACAGCAAAGGGTTAGGCTTCCAGCACAATTATGGGTGTGGTGTGTTTGTATGCACTACAGTGTGGTGCATGCTGTGTACATGTGTAGCATCAACGACTATTACAGTCCTGTTCGGTGCTGGGGGAGATCTGGGCTGCAAACCAATTCTTTATTTCCTCGGTCTGCACGGGTGTTTAGCACAGCTGCATGTGTTCAGCCGTGGCTCTGTTTACTGCAGATGGAGCGAGGGTCATATGTCACCCCCGCAACGAAGATCAAATACTCCATTCGATGGAAATTGAATACTCCATTCGATGGAGATCAAATACTCCATTCGATGGAGATCAAATACTCCATTCGATGGAGATCGTATACTCCATTTCATTAATTTTCTCTGAAACCCTCTCTTATTGGCAGCAGTTGTAACTCCCCCCCCCCTCCATCCAATCAGCATCAGCGCTGACCCACAGGGCAGCCAATTAACGTCGGCGTACTGGCACGTGACCTGACAGCCGGGCAGACATTGGCCGATATATTATACAAGGGGAGGAAATCGCGCTTGGAACCGTTTTGAAGGGAATTTTAGATTTGTTGAAGAAAATATGCATTTTAAGCATTTAGTTAATGAAATAAGACTAATTTTTGCTTCAGTGAAGGAAGGGGAGAGGGTAATGACTAAAGCCACAAATGGAAGAATACAGAATCTAAATAACACAGGTATCGTATTTGAAAACAGGTAAATCCAAGAGAAAAGATAAATCAACAAAAAATCAACGAAAAATCAACGAAAAATCAACGAAAAATCAACAAAAAATCAACGAAAAATCAACGATAAATCAACGATAAATCAACGATAAATCAACGATAAATCAACGATAAATCAACGATAAAGCAACAATAAATCAACGATAAATCAACGATAAATCAACGATAAATCAACGATAAATCAACGATAAATCAACGATAAATCAACAATAAATCAAAGGTAAATTAACAGTAAATCAACAATAATGTATCAGCTGTCAATTAGTAGTAAATCAGCAGTAAATCAATGATAAATCAACGATAGAAAACCCACAAAAAAGCGATGTATAAAACCATGTTCCCCCCGGCTTCGTGGTTGGTGCCTACTTGTTGCGGGCCCTTGGAGCGCAGCGCGTGGATGTTGACCACGTAGCCGTGCCGCACGCCGCGCTCGTCAAAGGACAGACGGCCAGTCACTCCGCTAGCGTCAATCTGGTCAACCCACACGAGGACTAGCCATTACTGGGGCATAACACAGCTTCTACGCGTTCAAAAATACAGAAATATCAAAGAACATCTCGCTTCGCGATTATTTCAGTCAAAAACGGCAGCAAACAATCATCTTTAAATGTCAATCATACGCATGATAATTATAGCCGACATACCGCAGGCCTATATAGTTAGCATGAATCTACACCGTGGTTCAATAAAAAGTAAGCCAAACTTACTGGACTGTTCGGAGGCCAATCTGGCCTCCGAACAGTC
>JAQIWG010001132.1:0-26372 GCA_034695025.1 Chamaedrilus cognettii
AAGGCGTTCTTGTAGAGTTTTCATTGCATTGATAAAAGGGAACTTTTGAATTGTTTCCACGAGGTTTCATAGCATTTCAACGCAACTGAATTTGTTTTTGAAAATTTCACAGTCTCTGGCGAATTAGCCTCTTCGAATCCTGCAAATTTGAAATAGAAATATAAACGATTACCTTTCTTGTGACCCTCGATGTAGGCCTGCATAATTCTATAATCATAAATTTAATCGCCGCCCCCTTGTTTGTGTCCCACGAGCTGTGGTGATGAGTCGTGAGCTCATCGCTACATGTAGCTAGATGAAAACACTACACTTAAAAACTTTGAAGGTCAACCTAAGCGTTCCTTTACGTGCTGCATATTTTGCATGAAGTTTTGCATGTAATATTTTACATGTAATTTTACGTGTAATATTTTACATGTAATAAAAACAACGATTCTTTAACTGGGTTCCATGCATGGCTTGCATGGAGGTTAAGAACAGATTTTACATTGCAATTTTCTTAACATGGATGCATATATAATCACATGTAAAATTACATGTAATATTACATGAAAAATATGCAGCGTGTAAAGGAGACCTCACGCCCTAATTCTACACGCCTACCAATCAAAGCCTTGCACCGGTGTCACGATTCTAGGTCAGGATTATTGATAATAATCACAATCAGCAGGGGCGACGGAAGAGTTTTGAAAGTGGGTGAGCGCCAAAAAAATGTGGATACCCCCACATTTTTACTGTGTCCCGCTACTGGAGGGGCACGTGCCCCTCCAGTAGGGGGGTCCATACCCAGTTGAACACCTTAATAACGCGAGAACAACTAGTGGTTCCCTCTCACTCTGTGCTCCCTCGTGATGCCCCTCTATCTTCAAATTTGGTGGGCACGTGCCTGGTTAGGCCTACACTGTTCCGGAACCTATAATATGCCGTCATACAGCAATACTTCGGCTTGGGTTTAGCACTACATGTAAGTAGACTAATACTAGCATTGTGGTGAGATATAGCTGTAGGCTGACCCGTACGTATCGACTCTGACCCCTACTGGCATGACAACAAATTTACGCTGCAATGACAGGTCTGCTGCTTGCGTGTAATACGTCTAGGGTATAGGCTGACATACGAAGTTTTTGCACACTGCAGCTAGGTCATTTATGGTCAGCCGACGCACAATTTTCGCATGCTACAATCGGTAGGTCATCGTCGTGGAAGAGTCAGAATGTTTTCCGTCCTGTTTTACTTGATCCCATGCGTACTTCTGAGTCTGTGTGCTCACGTGAAGCGGACAGACGGACAGACAGCGTACCCCGTGTGCAACACGAAGCGTAGCGCCTGCTCTTGCATGACGGACAAGGGACTCATAGACCTCACACCTCTAGACAGTACTACACCCGACTCTCCAAGGTAATGACTTATCATTGCTTTGATTTTGCGTAGCTATAGGCCTCTACTACGTGGGAGAATGACATAGACTGTTTGACATAGCCCAAGTCATCTAAAATAGAAAACAATTAATGTAAATTACGGTAGAAGTTTGAAATACAATCACAAGTGCTAAGCACATTCTCCCATGAGGAATGTGCTTAGGCCTACTTCTTATGCGCAGCTGCATTCCCTAAGTTATTCTCGAGCGTTGTATCAGCTCTGCGTTAACTATATATCAGTATATCAGTACATGTCGGTCTATCATCAGCGACTGTTTATACGACGTTTGTTTTACCAGAGAGTATACGGCGAACCATAGGCTTCTCATAAGTTACTGAGTGTAGAGTATATGATCGAAGGGGAGAAGTCACGATTCGATCTATGGCAATTGGCGTGAATTTGATGTAGGCTAACTTTAATTCGTAAATTGGACTTTTCTTCAACAGATATATATTTTTGAATTAGGCCTAGCCTACCATGAAGCCATAAATCAAAGTTGATATCTTAGCGTCCATTTACGTGTTAATTTAACCGCTACTCGGATATTTTAGTGAAAATGCACGTTGCGGCTTTGCGACTTTCAGACTGCGACTTTGCGACTGCAACTTAGCGACTGCGACTTTGCTTTGCTTAGCAATGCATCCACTCCAGCCTCCTCCTCGACACGCAGAGGGCCTCGACGAGTCTGTCTGGCACGGCGCTATTTTGAAGCCTTTTTCATTATTTTTCTTTACTATAATGCAGCAAAACCAATGAGGTATTAAGTAACCAGGGCTAAAATTGCTAGTTCGTTTTGCATTGCTACAGGTTCAGCAACATTGACAATCCGTCTACTACGGACACCTACTTCTACAACCCGTGCACGCCGTTCACAAAGGGAACTGTGGGATTGGGATGCACCAATGTCGCGGTGAGTTTTTCAATAAATGTGAATAAGGCCTCAATATTTGTTGCGCTGTTAAGAATATAGCCGTAAAAAATACGTTGTGCGGGCAGTATAAAAGGCTCATCGCCGAAAGATGCTACGCTTATCGTCCGGATTTTGATAAACAATGTTGTAGGCCTATTTGTTGATTTTGAGTAGGATTTTGGAAGTCACGGAAGCACGACATTTTGACCCTTTTTGTAAAAACCTGACTCAGCAATACTATTAGCTTATTGGGCTCGAGAGACACCCTGCATCCAGTAAATGGACGAGTACCCATGGCGTGCTCCGGCTAAAGAAGGCGGTGTCGCCAGCCTGTATTTTGTCCGAGGTTATTAATGTATTTTTACATTAGGTCGTCCGGGCTGTTCTTCCGGTGGTCTTCCGAAAAAACTGGTCTTCACGGGAAGGCAGACGCAATGACGCGTCTTGCAGGAAGACAGGGCCTCCGGGACGACGCGTGCGTCTTCGCATCGTCTTCCCGTGGTGTTCCTATTAAACACAATGTATTTAGCAAGACGCGTCTTGCGGAAAGAACAGCATCGCTGAAAACGCGAATGCGATACATTGCGTCTTGCGAGCGGATTACGGGAAGAATTCTTCCGGGAAGACAGCCCTGACGACCCATGTAAGCGGGCCTTTAGACTTTTAGCAATTTAGTACATAAGCCTATGGGCCATTGTGTTCACACAGGTGTGTCAGGGCTTCCCAAAACAAAATCCAGCCGGCTGGTGGAACTTTGGAGAGCACAGCTCTGCCACATTTCAGAACGAAGCAGTCACCCAGAAACTTCAAATAAAGTACACGCCAACCGGTTTTGCTAGGTGGGTGTTTCAATGTTTTAAAAATTCTTTTAATATGTTTTGATCGTCACTTGAACAAATTTAATCATGCAAGACTACAAACGAGTCTAAACTAAATGAGATGTTGTTGATATTTTAAGATCATATGTTCCCTTTAAAGTGTGCTTTGAAAAGGTCAACTTAATTAAACTAATTTGTTTTGGACTCGTTTTGGAATGTGTTTTAAACTAGTGTTTCACGAAACTCTGACTTTGTGAAAATGATACCTTATATGTATAAGAATCGTCATACTTAATATTTAAGAAATATGCTATGTAAAATAGGTTTTTCCCAGAATTGTTTTTTAATCATAATGCAAATGGTTTTCTAATTACACTTGATTTTTATTTTGTCGAAGGTCCTCAGTGATCACACTGGAATGCAATCCGCTTGTAAGTGGAACCTTGACCTTCGTGTCTGAAACGCTGAATAACGCCGTAAGTAGACTTTCTCTGCTTTCTCTTTTTGCATTTATTTCGAAATTCATTGGCCAAATTTCATTAATGAAATATTTGATAAACGTATCGTTTGCATGGAAGAAATTTAAATGATAAATAGATTTTGTGCTATTTCAATAGCAATTTAAACTAATATAAATAATATATATAATAATAATAATAATACACATATATAACTAATTAATTTACATTAACGCTAAAAATAAGCTTACTTTAAAGTAGGTCTGCCTTGATATTGTTTCGCTTTTGAGTATCTTTTTTATTAAGGATTGAGTTTAATACGGATCATCTTTTTTAGATATTGACTATTTATATATCACATAATTTTTTTCAGGTATTTACTCTGACGTCCAAGTACGCCTGTCCAGGAAAGGGGGGAGGCGGTGGGGGAGGGGGTGGACTGAGTACTGGAGGAATTCTCTGCATCGTGTGAGTAGGCCTTTTGATTACCTGATATAAAGAGGGCCACGCACAGACCGCTCTCCCGTTTTAAGTCGCCTTTTGCGTCTCGCCCGAGGAGCTCTGAGCTGTAAGCCAATTCTTTGTTTTCCTACTTGCAGACAGTTTGAAAACTCAGCGGGTAATGTCGATGTGTGTTGTAGATTTCTCGTCGTGGTGGTAGTGTACATTTTCGGCGGGGTGCTCTTCCTTCATTTCTTCAGAGGGGCAGAGGGTGTGGAGAAAATACCGAACGTTTCGTTCTGGAGGCAAGCTCCTGGCCTCGTCAGGGTATGGATTTAATCGGACGATTCCGGTCGACTTTTTACAATGTTTCACGCTAGTTTTGTTAGCAATTACATTATGTATAGGCCACCCAACGCGGTGACTAGTAACTTAATTCTGTCCAACAATAAAGCAAGACTAAATTTGTAAATTTGTTGCCATTTAGTCCAAATAATTTGATAAGGACATTGTTTGGCGTTCTATCTGCCGAGGCTAGCACTGTTTGGTAGCCTAGCACTATTTTGCTTATTTTCTAACCTCTTTAATATTGCACGTCTAGTCTAAACTGCCATGGATTCTGTACAGTGTGCGATATCGTCATATACTGTATGTTTCATTACTGCCTTTGTGGCGAATAAAGTTCTATATAAAGACACAAACAATAGATAGAATGCAACAGGCCTTCGGAACACCAATTGTGATTTTTAAACGGTGTCATTAATCATCATCATCATTTCTGTTTTATTGAACACGCGCAAGTGGTGGGCCTTCGTTGCATCTTTTGAGGTGGATTCCGACAAGATTTTCTGGTAAGAGGACTCGGAAGATGTAAAAGTAACCGTACCTTAAGACTTAAGAGGCTATAATATAAAATGAAGTTTGTTTGTTTGTCCTCTGCAGGATGGGTGCTTGTTTGTTGTCAACCCAATTCGCGCTGCGCTCTTTGGCTACAGCAACGTCTGACGGAGTCATTTTTACAATGCGATACAGTGCACTGTTGTGTATTCAGTCGAGCAGATGCACAACATGTCGATTGGCTTCTATATCTATGCCTGAAGCAATATAAAGTCAATGCTCAGTTTGACAGAAAAGGATGATAGAGGTTCCTCGTGAAACGCTATATACAGGGTGAGTCATAAAAAACGCGCCCCTAGCGACATCGCGACAACTTCTCCAAATTGTAATATTTTGACCTATTTTTTTCAGGGTTTGTAGCTAAGATAATTTGACACAAACTCTGAAATTTGCAAAAATAAATTCGCTTCCGTTTAGAAGCTATGATACTTTTAAGATTTTTTTTTAAATCACTTGAACCAAGGCAATGAAGCCTATTTAAAGAGTTACAGAGCTTGGGCGACCTGATTTTCTTTGTACTATTTGGTGGTCTTGAATAGGGCCAATTTGTGTTAGATGTGAATCTAAAGCTGGTGTTTGAAGTAATCGCCATCTGCTCCAACACGCCCGAAGCCTCTTTCTGAATGCAAGCACTGCGTTGTCAATCGGATCCTGCGGCAAGTCATTCCAGATCGCTTCCAGTACCACTTTCAGATCTGCCTTGGTCTTTGACCTGGGGTTGTGTGCCTGGTACTTATCAAGCATTGCCCCCCACACATGGTAATCAAGTAGATTTAGGTCTGGGGAGTTGGGAGGCCAATCATCTTTCTTGATGACATCCGGACAGTTCTGATCCAGCCAATCTTGTGCCTGGCGGGTGGTATGGCCGGCGCGCCATCTTGATGAAAGATGAAGGCGGCGGGCACAACGTTGTGACAATCTTCGATCAGTACAATCATTATACAAATCGGCCCTTCTCAGGGCCACCAAAAAGTACAAAGGAACATCAGGTCGCCCAAGCTCTTCTAGCTCTTTAAATGGGCTTCATTGCCTTGGTTCAAGTGATTTTTTGATCTTTTTTCCAAAAAGTATCATAACTTCTGAACGGACACGAATTTCTTTTTGTAAATTTCAGAGTTTTTGTCAAATTATCTCAGCTACAAACCCTGTGAAAATTAGGCCAAGATATTAAAATTTGGAGAAGTTATCGCGAAATCGCTAGGGGCACGTTTTTTTATGACTCACCCTGTATACATGTATCGCCTTTGTATTTGTAATTGCACTTCAAAAATGTTACAACAGCTACCACTGCAAAGGAGAAGTGGACTGAACACTTAAGGTTCCAACCGACAAACGAGATAAATAAATACACTACAGATCCTGTATTACTATAGCGCTCTTTACTTGACTGCGGGACCGTTTTAACATTATTTGAAAACTGATCATTTTAAACTACGTTAATGGACCCAACTGCAACTATTGTACGCAAAAACCTTAAGCTGCACCATAATAGTGTCTATTGGGCAATAGGCCTATACGTCACTACTATTAGTCTGCATTACTTTTTTGCGATTTATAAGACGGAAACTTTAAATTAAAGGTTTGTTTCATCAAACTGATCAAAATTCTGTGGGCTGACTTCTCTCTTGTGCCACTTGAAATGATGGGGTATGATGGTGGGTTGCGTGAACGCACGTTAAGAACAACACGATCCAGTTCAAGCTTGATCTCACTTCGTGTTATACACTCGGATTGGTCCCATAGCAGGCTATTGAAGAGCTAATTAAACAGTATAGATGATTAGGCAATATCAACCGAATTTGGACTGCTATAACCCTAGAATGGCTACACCAGTATTATAGCTGCTCGCGCGCACGGCACCAAGAAAGGAAATTCTCATGATCGAGGCAGCAAAATTGTTGCTTAGACTATGAGGTAGGCAAACTTCTATAGGCTGTCGAAAAGAATCAAGTTCATTCTCACTAGTTTTTGCAGCGGTGAGCCACTGCTGGCAGCAAAGTTTGAAACTAAATTCATCATCACGCTGCCTCTGACCATCACCGCTTTGTGTAGGCCTACGGTTCAACGTGGCTGAGTTAATTTCAAGGTTAATGGCAGTACGCATTTTTATAGCGCGCTTTGATCAAACCGATAATAAGCCTATACATAAGTTTTACAGGCTGATGAGCCTGCGAGGGCCTAGATCCTTTTACACAGCAGGCTATCGATGAAGCCGTCAGTAAATGCGGTGTAATCCTCTGCCTATATACACATAATAATTGTCAATAATAATTAGTTCAATGCATAACATAGAACGATAAATTTGAATGCCGCCCCTTTACAAAGCTGTGTCAAGACTCTAGACTTTAAAACTGTGATGGGTCGTAGCGGTTGTCATCGTGAACTTCGGTGAACAATCGTTGCTTTGGCAAAGACATACTAGCCTTGACATTAAAACTTAAGTGCAACCTTAAATCGGCACGCCTCCCAATCATCAGCCTCGAATTTCATTCATTCAGTTACTCTGTCGTGATTATAGGCCACAAAATAGTAGCCTATGGCTAAGAATACATCCATGTTTTTTGACATAGTGTAATCTACCAGAGCTAGGACTATGCGATGTGAAACAAAATGCAAATAATCACAAATTAGATAGTCTATGCTCATAGCCTACTGGCTAGA
Source organism: Chamaedrilus cognettii (assembly GCA_034695025.1). Lineage (NCBI taxonomy): Eukaryota > Metazoa > Annelida > Clitellata > Enchytraeida > Enchytraeidae > Chamaedrilus > Chamaedrilus cognettii. Next base: position 7,605 of record JAQIWG010001132.1, read on the forward strand.
AAGGTCTATAGACTCAGGAAATGACAGGTATAACCTTGGTGTAATATTTTTAATCATCTATTTCGTTTGCGAGCCATAGTTGATTATTCGCCTGCGAGAAAAATAGTGGCGATGGACATGTAGATAATGCTATTCTTCTTCAGCGGCAGATTACTAGGCAAGCTTTTCAGTTATTGTGGCAAAATCGTTATGCTTTCTGCCGTGTCCTCCTGCTGGATGCCGTGTGTACTTCTGGGTCTCAGTGTTCACGTGAGACCGTCGCAAGGGAACTCATTAGCGTACCCTGTGTGTAACACAAAGCGCAGCGCCTGCTCCTGCATGACGGACCAGGGACTGATAGACCTCACGCCACTAGACAGTACTACACCCGGCACACCGCGGTATGAATAATAATAATAATAATAATTATTATTATTATTATTATTATGAGTTTAGTGCGTTTCGGCGTCCTGGGACGACATCGGGGACCTCCCTTCGCCGTAGGCAGGCATCATTTGCAATTGGTGAAAAACCAGGACAAAGGGGTAGGAGAACGCGTGTCCAAAAGCCGGGTCAGTTAATCCATGTGTCCACCCGGAGAATAAAGATATCTATGGTCGGAAAAGATGTTAAATCGGAGAAGAACAGCGGCAGAGAGGGAGAGGTTTGGAGTGGGAGAGGAAAAGAGTTCCAAACAGTAGATGAAGCAAAGGAAAATGAATGAATATATGGAATCAAATAAAGCATAGACCTGAGAATGTGATCGATGTTTGGGCGCTCCCACTGAATTTTGGCGATGATGTTAATGACATTGTAGGCCCTTTTGATCCAACGTTTTTCTACTTTCGTAATGGTTAACACCTAGCTCGAACACAAGTAGCCTACCTGTGCTTCATGTGAGAAATTTCTCCCATTTTAGGGCGTGATCGACTGTATGCGTAAATAAATTTTGAGGTATTCATGACTGCCGTGCATTTTATTCTGTTTTAGTAGTATTTTATACTTTTCTACGTTTCAACGATGCTAATCTTTTAATTGCACTGATGGATATTAATTGGGTTTTCGACAGCACACTTTACTACGGGTGGGCATCAAAATAAAATAGCTATTTGTTGTCAGGTTCAGCAACATAGATAACCCGAATACAATGGACACCTACTTCTACAACCCGTGCACACCGTTCACCAAGGGTGTTACGTGCGCCAATGTGGCGGTGAGTGGGCATTATATACAGAGTTCAGTTTAGCCCTTGCACAATAGGAGTAGCGTTACGCCTGCTGCTTATTAAACAGGAGTAGTGCACCCCTATGCCTTTCGAAAAAGGAGTAGGCCTATTATAATAGTAAGCCTACTCCACCATTGTCAATTTTTACGAGTAATGCTACTTCTACCCATTTCTAAATCCGAGTAGAGTTTCCAATAAGTCGTTTTTGGAGTATTACTCCTGCTAAACTTATCTATGCCTGCATATATTAAGGGGTTATTCACGTATTATATAACGCCCAAAAATTCCATTTTTTACTCTACACTCATCCCTTATAACGCATCATAGCACTGGACCAGATCATCCCAACATGTTATGTCTTAAGCCTATGACGATTTGCTCAAGTACCCGCGCCCAGTCTTGTGACAGCCAAACATGAAAGCGATTTCGTCGATTTCTCCGAGTCCTGCGATTTCAATCAGCGACAAAAAATTCTTCAAGTCAAATATTAAATCCATGTTGACATTGCCAAATGATCTGTTTATCAAAAGATGTAAGCATTTTGAAAAAAATACGCTTTTTGAAGCATTCTTCAATTTTTAGGCTTAAGCAATTATTCGTATTGTTTTAAGCCATTGAAAATCTTTAAAGCTACATGTATCTGCTAATTTCATGTTCGTTACATTGATGCAGGTGTGTCAGGGATTCCCCAAAGCATCTCCGATCGGCTGGTTTGACTTTGCTTGGCACAGCACGGCCACTTTCCAGAACCATCCAACCACACAGAAACTGCAAATAAAATACACGCGACCGGGATTCGCCAGGTGTAGCCTTTTTTGTCGTATAACTTTGACATTGATTTGTTGTCGTTGTTAAGAAATGCATGCAACGTGGACCCGTTCAATATTGCATAGACAGAAACGGACGAAATGCGAGCATTAATGTGGCCACTCTCTCATACTAAAGAGTGCGCCCTGGCATCCCTCTCCCCCTCCCCTCCGCTATCCAGTGTGCGTGTTCATTATTGTATAATTATATGGCTCATTATTACATACTCAGGGGCCTCATCCACGTACATTTTGTAAAATTCTGTCCTAAGTGAAATTTAGAACAAATAAAATCCATTCGTCGACCGCCGTGACGTCATCATTCCAGTTCGCGCGCGACAATGCGGAGTTTCCAATAAAAAAGATAAGATTTTCTTAAGATTCTCTTAAGACAATCTTAAGACTAAGATTGTCATAAGATCGCTTCCTGAATGAGGCCCCTGAAAATTAAGATAATTACGGAGATGATGGAGACGGTTGAGAGTTACAAGGGGTCAATAATTCTGCCTCCACCTTCCTACTGGTCTCCCGAGCCCACTGTCCCCTAGCCTACTGCTGCCGCAACATTACACAGAACATTTGTACAGATCAATTTTTCATTTCACGCATTGATGGGCTGAATATCCTAACGATCTAGGATCCATAATATTTTAACTCTCCACGGAAGTACTGGGCACAAGAAATCCAGTTTTAAACTGCCAATTAGAGACACTAACTTTTAATTTGAGATAAAATTTAAATAGTTTTTGCTAGCAGTGTTAAGTTCTAACGGCAAAGACTTGGTTGCGTTTTGTCGTCTCTCAAAGAACCAGCATTGTAACCCTGGAGTGCGACAAGTCTGACGTTGGAAAGCTAACCCTTGTGTCAGACGACCAGACCGGCGTTGTGAGTTTGGGTTCTCAATCTTTTCCTTGAATGTTTTCATGTCGTATAAAATATATTTTCCGAAAATACAATTTCAATAGCCTAACTAACTAACCTCCTTTTTTGTTGTCTTATCTGTTAATGTCCATGTTTTCACACGTGTGTTATCAGGACTGCTTGAGCTGGCTTTTTATGGCACGATGCCCTTCCTGGCGCCTACCAAATAAATCATCAGGCACGGGGTTAGCAGCTGGCGACACTTGTGCGTTTAACAGCCTTGCTAAAGGGCCTGTATCGCATGGCTTCATAGTTGCCGGCGCAGGGACTTGAATCCTAGTTCTCTGGATTCGAAATCCGACGCCTTAACCACAACACCACAGCGCCTCGCTGTGGTGTAGCCTATTTAATAACCTATTTAAGTTAATTGTGGGCGTAGTCGCACTGTGTACAATCACGCCCACAACGGCGTCTTCTCCAATCACAGAGCACCTTGCATTAAAATAATCAATAAAATTTGAAACAATATTTGATTTTTTCTTTTTAACTGTGTTCTAGTGTGCATCGTCAAAATAGTCAACGTACATGTATACTGCTATGTGATTGGCTGCTTCTAACCTTGTATTATTTGATGTTAGGTTTTTACACTTACGTCCAAGTACGCCTGTGCGGGAAAGGGGGGAGGAAGCGGGGGAGGGGGTGGACTGAGTACCGGGGGAATTCTGTGCATCGTGTGAGTATAGGCCCTAAGCTTGTCTGATTGTGCACAATAGACCTAGTTTGTTTTCTTTAAGCCTCTACTCCATATATAATTCTTTTTATAATCGATCGGCCAGTCAGTCTGGCCTAGTGTGTCGATTTAGCCTATCCATTTAATTTTGTGGCTGTTATCTGCGGTTGGGTTTGGCATTTATCACCACTTCAAATAAAATGAATAAGCTTGCAGCGGTTTGTTAGTGAGCCTCGTATCGTCTGAATTGCACTACGTCATTCATTTACTGTACACTGTGCTACAGGGTGCATTCATCAATCTGCCTTGTAGTTATTATTGTATACAGCTTGCAGTACTTAAGGCCGGTTTTTAGACTTCGATTTGAAGTGCGATTTTACTTTGCAGTCCAAATTAACCAATCAGATTATTCGATACAATTCTTTCATATATTTTCATCGGTTAATTTGGACTACAAAATAAAATCGCACTTCAAATCGAAGTCTAGCAACCGGCCTTTAGTCTTTCAGGAAAAATTGTAGCAATTATTGTACTCATCTTCTAGCCTATGGAACTTGGGCGACGGGATACAGCCATCTGATGGTCGCGGTACCCTCGTCTTTGACATCAAAGGATGTGAGAGTATTTTACCGGAAGTTGTAAGAATTCTGCAGCTGTAGGGCTATAAGAAGTTTCTAATTTTCTTGAAGGGTCTTGCTGGGACTTTTGAAAAACAGTTGCACTGATGCTGGACCATTGCTGAATCGTACAAGATGGATACATTATTAGAACAGCAAAATTTCACAAGGCCATACTGCATGCATGATAGTAGTTATAGTATGGAAACATACTCTGGTGGCCCAACGCGTTACCGTACCTTGCGATTTATGTTTATCTCAAAGGGTTATATTGACGGTTATGTTAATGCTTTATGTTAGTCTCAAAATGTTTTTGCAGATTTTTCGTCGTGGTGTCAGTGTACATTTTCGGCGGGGTGATGTACCTTCACTTCTTCAGGAGGGCGGAGGGGGTCGAAAAAATACCAAATGTTACATTCTGGAGAGAAGCTCCTGGATTGGTCAAGGTATTGCTAATGATATTGGTCAGCTTCATAATGCACATTCTAGAATTTTGTACGTTTCGGTGCGAGGAAATTTCAAATTATAGCAATAAAAAAATTTCTCTAAGCAGGGTTATGTTCAGTAGGCGTGGTATGCAAAAACCAAGATTAGATGCAAATGGTATGCCTAATTTGAAACGGACAGGCATAGCATTAGGCTATGCTTGAAAATCGTCTATTGAAAAGCCACTAGTGGTGTGCAGGCGTTTTTAAAGGGCGTGCTTTTTCAGGACTAAAATTAACTCTGCCTTTGCATTCCGCGTTGAATGCAGGGCCACTGGATTCTACTAAAACTAGAGCGGACTCAAATGCCATCGAATTGTTTTTGTTAAAAATGTTTATTGCTTAGGCGTATAATACGTTCAACAAATGCCGCTTCTAGGCCTAATGGTGAAATTACACCTTTCGGCGAAAACGAAGGAAGCGGTCAAAACGAAGGAAGTCTTGTCGTTAAGGATCATGACGTCATGTCGGCTGGACGAGTTCTATAGTAATCTATACGACAAAACTTCCTCCGTTTTGACCGAAAGGTGTGCACGCCACGACAAAACGACCGCTTCCTTCGTTTTGACCGCTTCCTTCGTGTTCGCCGGAAGGTGTAATTTCACCATAAGACGAGATTTGTTTGTTTGTCCGCTACAGGATGGGTGTTTATTTGTTGTCAATCTGATTCGTGCTGCGCTCTTTGGATACAGCAACGTCTGACTGAGTGCACATATAAATCTACAAATTATGGACTGCTTAACTGCATTAACATTGTTCAATAATTGATCATTATAAACTGCTTTATTAAACAACTGCATCATTGCACACAAAAGACACATTTGGTGTCTTTTGTGTGCAATACGTCACTAGGTTTAATATACTTTGCATTACATTTCCTGCATTTGTGTGACTGAAAGAAAATAAAGTGTGTTTGATAAATTAAAGGTGTGTTTGATCATCTTGATCAAATATTATATTCTGCGGATAAAAAAATTTCTTATGCCTCTGGAAATGATCGGGCAAATGGCGGATTAATTAAGAACTGGAATAAAGAGAAAGTTTAACAGTAGGTAATGTATGGATTATCTCCATGTAGACCTATAATTATCTCGATCTTGGTCTCAGTCATTCAGGGCGACTCAAGTCGGTCATTCATATAAGTCATTCAGGGCGATATAAGTTCAATAATGAATTAGAATAAGTCATTAAGGGCGACTCAAGTCATAACTGGATTGGACATGTATTAAGTGGAGAAGGATTGTTGAGGGATGTGATAGAGGGTAGAATGGAGTGCAAGAAAGGAACGGGAAGGCCACGTATCGGGATGATAGACGACTTGCTTAAGAAGACATCGTAAGCAAATATAAAGAGAAGGGCCAAAGATCGGCTAGGGTGGAGGGTTTTAACACCGAGGACCTACATGTACTGCTTGGCAGAACACTGAAGAGAGGTCTCAACGTGCGTTGATTAAATTGAGTATAAATTTTAGTGACGGATGATAGGCCTAGGGCTGTAACCTATAGGCCTATCACTCTATTACACAGCAAAGACAGCATTGATGATTGAAGACTTAGTGCGATGTAGGCCTAGGCCTACACATATCAATATTAATCACAATTAGGTAAATGCATATAGGCTATCGTAGAATCCAGTAACAAATTTCAATGCCGCCCCTTTACAAAGTTGTGTCTAGACTCCAAACTGTGATGGGCCGTTGTCATCGTGAACGCGATCGTTACTTTGATTAGTCATAAGCCATGGACTTTAAAACTTAAGTCACAGTGTAATCTTAAATGTGCACGCCTCCAAATCACTAATTAGCCATGAGCGTTATTGATTCAGTTACTGTTTCATAATGATAAGCCAAAAATGAGTCTATACGCTACAGTGTACACGTACAAGAGTAGTTAGCAGTAGCTTACGTCGCTGCTTTTGACAATACCGAATTACCGATGCAGCGTACAGGCTATGACATCTCCCATAGCTGAGGCTATGCGAAGCTGAGAAGAACTGTAGGCTAAATGAAGGCGAATTAGATAGGCCAATACTGACTAGAAAGGTCGAAACTCAGGTAGCGTAGGTCCAATACTTTGTATTATGAACTTTTTCATTCATCCTTTCCGTAACCTAGGTTATATATAATAGCACTTGTTAGTGGATGCTAGGCCTAGGCCTACGAGTTTAGGCAATCCTTACAGCGAAAGAAAATAGGCCATGTTTATAGACTTGCATACAGCCATAATCTGCAATTCACTGTATATTGTTGACATTACAAATTTATAGTACATAATAATGCCTGTTGCGAAAATCGGCAAAACTCGCGACTTTTCTCGAAAATAAAGCTGCTGAAGCAGTCCACAAAAACGCTAAAATTGACTGCAGCAAAATCTCTGCTAGCCAAAACCGCGAAAGTGACCTGCAGTGCAAATTTCATGTTTTACGCGATACAGTACAAATGCCCCAATAGCATATATGTTCTGTATGCTAGGAGCCGAATTTTCTGTCAATAGTTGGGTAATTGTAAATAAAGTAAATAATAAAGTAAATAAAGTAAATAAAGTTTATTAAGTTAAAGTTTAAGGTAAATGTAAATATCGTTGGGTAAATGTTTAATGTCCCGCTTTACCTGATGTCCCACTTTGCCTGATCGCACCCTACTTGCATGTGGCAGGGTCAGAATGTTTTCGGTCGTCACTTGCTGGATGCCATGCGTGCTTCTGGGTCTGTGTGTTCATGTGAGACCGTCGCAAGGGAACTCATTAGCGTACCCCGTCTGTAACACAAAGCTTACCGCCTGCTCCTGCATGACCGACCAGGGAATGATAGACCTGACGCCGCTAGACAGTACTACACCCGGCACTCCGAGGTATAGTAGGAAATTAAAGAAAGCATATGGACCTGCCATGCGGCAGAACACTGAAGAGAGATAGTTCTGAGAATGTAATCGATATTTGTTATAATCGAATTGATGGATCGAAAATGATTGTGTCACAAAGTTAAAACAATAACGTAATTTCTCCAGCAGATAACTCACTCGACTAACTAACCGCCTTTTCTCGTCTATTCTGTTAATGTCCATGTTTTCCACACAGGTTTAGACGTATGCGCCCTGCAGGAGCTGGGTTTTTACGGCCAGATCCCCTTAATTTCTGACGCCAAACAAATAAATAATTATCTGGCACGGGGTTAGCAGTTAGCTAACCCCGTGCCTCCAAGTGTTCTGCAACAGATAACTACAGAAAAATATTAAAGCGGCGTTTTGCCTTCTCCGTGAGCCTATTGTGCAATTTTACGAAGGATAAGAAGTTAAATGAAAAAAAAATGAAAGTTATTATGATCCAGCGTTGCGATCGGATTCAGAATTCTGAAATATGGAAAGGCCTCAACCAATATTTTATTCAAAAACTCTTCTGCCTTAAGCGCTGTCTTACATTTGTTTCAATAGCATGAAAGAGTCCCCAGGTTTCCAACTTCTGTAAGCATTTTAAGGCGATTCAGAACAGCGTGCACATGTAGGTTTATGATGTTCTAATAGGTCTAATGGGTGAGCCAAATGCTAATAATGCTTCATCACTTGCTTTATTGATTTATTAAAAGCAATAAACGGTTAAGCCAAGGCTTATTATCCCACTACCGTGCAAGAGATTTTAATTTTTCGCTGTAATCGGCCTAGACCTATCGCGTTAATCATTTCATTTCACTGATTGATAGGAATTGGTTTTGTTTTTCGAAGATACACTTTACCGGAGTTCACTTTAGCCTTTACAAAATAGAAGTAACGTTACACTTGCTGCTTATAAAACAGGAGTAATGTACTCCTATGCCCTTCAAAACAGGTCTCAGGCCTAGAGTAGGTTTCTTCCACCATCGTCTATTTTTTTACGAGAATGCTACTCCTAACCATTTCTAAATCGGAGTAGAGTTTTTTAAAAACGTAGTTTTTGAAATACTACTCGGATACTCCTTATCCCTGCGCTTTACTATATGAGTGCGCGGCATAAAATTGCTATTCGTTGATATAGGTTCAGCAACATAGACAATCCGTCTACTATGGACACCTACTTCTACAACCCGTGCACGCCGTTCACAAAGGGAACTGTGGGATGCACTGGTGCTGCGGTGAGTATAAGCTCAAAACTAATCGTCTGCCTTTTAGTTGTCTATTCTGTTAATGACCATGTTTTCACCGGGTTAGACATTTTGCGCCCTGATGAGGACTGCGGGAGCTGGGGTTTTACGGCCGGATGTCCTTCCTGACGCCAATCAAAAAGGGCCCCTAATTATAGCCGTTCTGAACTGATTAGACATTTTAATGCAGAGTTTTAGGCACTTAGTAGATTTCTGTAAGCGTTTGATAATCGGTCAAGCTATCTATACAATACTACTAGTAATAGGATAATCATCATCGCTTTTGGCATCCATTCTAATGAGCTACAGGCAGCAGGGTTCGTCTGCACGTCCGTGTCAACGCAGATAAGACGTTCAGCGGATTTACCGGTAAACAGTTTACCGTTTACCGGAGTTTTTACGGCCGGATGCCCTTCCTGTCGCCAGCCAGAAAAGTGAATTACCCTGACCGGTGATTACCAGCTAGCAATAATTGTTTGTTTAACAGCCTTGCTGAAAGGCCTGCAGGCTGTAACGCATGGTTTCATAGTTGCCGGCGCGGGGACTCAAGCCCATCATGTCTATGGATGCCCAAGTCCACGCCTTGGGCACCACAGCCCCTCGTTTTGTCAAGCTATGTATCTGCTGATTATAATTATATAAGCTACGTTGTGCAGGTGTGTCAAGGTTGGCCAAAAGCAAGTCCGGCCAATTGGTGGGACTATGGAGAGCACAGCACCGCTGTGTTCCAGAACGATCCAACCACACAGAAACTTCAAATAAAGTACACGCAAACGAGCTTCTCCAGGTACACCATTTTAATCAAAAACTTTAAAATAGATTTGTTATCGCTTTGAAGAAACACAGTGTGAAGCCGTTCGTTACATTACACGGGAAAGGAACTGACGAAATCTGACCACCCCCCCCGGCTCTCCAAACGTACGCTCTAGACTGGGACGCGTCTGACTGAGAATCCAGAGAACTGGGTTCAAGTCCCAGCGCCGACATCGGCAACTATAAAACCATGCAATGCAGGCTGTGCAGCAAAGCTGCTAAACCCACAAGTGTCGCTATAGCTTCTAACCCAATGCCAGATAATAGTGTATTTGACTGACGTCAGGAAGGGCATTTCAGGCCATAAAAACCCAGTTCCAGCAGTCCTCATCAGGGTGCAAACGTCTAAACCTTGGTGAAAACATGAACATTATAAAATTGTGATTTTATTGATATTAGTATGATTATATTATATTATATGGACAGAATAGACGAATGAAAGGTGGCTAGTTTTTAGTTGGATCAAATTTTCATTGCGTGCACAGCTTTAACTGAATGGTAGTGATGATGCTTTTGGAAGTTTAAGGATCGTACGTGTGCAGTAACGAAGACAGACCGCTCCTCTTTCTTTGGTCGCTTTTTACAACTAGCCCGGGAAGCACTGGGCTGCAACCCAATTCTTTGTTCCCTAGCTTGCAGGGAGTAAAAATGACCTACTCAAGTACTAATGGCCAAGCTGTTCACTGAAGGTCTATATCATTTTATGTTCACTTCGATAATTTTAAACAATGTAGGCTAATCATATTAAATCTTATTCGATGTCAGATTTGATCACTTTTTCCATTGGCTGAATGATGGATCTCGGATTTTATTGGATGGATCTCGAAACTTTTTATTTCAAATACATTTTAAATCATTTTTGCTGGAGTTCTCAACTTTTGACTACGGCTAGTGGTTAAATTGCTTTCAAACGTCGATTAAAAACGGTTGATTAAATTGTTGATTAGAAGTTGATTAAAAGTTGATTAGAAGTTGATTAAAAGTTGATTAAAAGTTGACTATAAGTTGATCAAAACGCTTTCAGAAGTTGATTGCAAAAAAATTAAAAAATGGCAAGTTTGCTTGCGTTCTCTCCACAATAACGTGCCTGCGTTTTGTCGTCTCTCAAAGGACTGCCACTGTAACCCTGGAGTGCGACAAGTCAAAAGTTGGAAATCTGACGTTTGTGTCCGACAGCAATATCGGCGTCGTAAGGGCTTTCCTTTACATTAAAGTTTTTATCACGTTCATGCTATGATTTTTACAAAGGGAAAAATTCTAGCGTGATTTGATTATCGTGTTCTTCGTGACGTTGTTGCTGCTCCAGATGCATTATATGACAGTTAGGCCTACTGCTGCTGAATTGTCGCTAGTTGAACCAGGGCACTTTTAAATTAATTCTCAGTGGGATGCATTTCGTTGGATAAGGGTACTTTTGCGTGTAAATTTCCTTTAAAAATGGCGTTACTTGATCAAGCTTGCAGCATTGTATATTTAGCTTACTTGCGCATTACAAATGACGCGCAGTGGCTGAGAGCAACGAGTCTCATATCACTCTCACGATTCTGAAATGCGTGCATATAAACGTGTACAAGAAAATCGACATTAGCCTCCGGTCGGTGACTGCCGTTTAGTGAAGTACGCACACCAAAACAACGTAAAATGGGCTAAGATCGAGCAAAAGGTCGGGCGGGGGCAAATTATGAAGGCTGGGGGGCACTTTGCCCCCGACTTGCATGGCAAAAAATGCCCTGGCTTGTTCCAGTGTAGCGTCTTTATTTTCCTATCAGCGAGCATCTTGCGTTAAAACAGTCAGTAACAAATTTCAGATTCTCACTCTGACGACCAAGTACGCCTGTGTTGGGAAGGGGGGAGGAGGTGGGGAAGGGGGTGGACTGAGTACTGGGGGAATTCTCTGCATCGTGTGAGTTGGACCTAAGCTTTTTTGATATTGTGGAATGGGCCTAATTTGTTTTATAATAACCTGTGTAGTGTGCACGATACACAAATTACTCAGTCAGGTTGAATTTCCAAGCCAAAGCTTTTATACGCTATGGGATTTGGTATTTATCATCACTTCAAATAAAATGAATAAGGGACATCGGTTAGTTAGTGAGCGTGTATTGTTTGTTTGTTGTCTTTTTTTGTTAACTTGCACATTAAATTGTAGAATTTTTCAATTTAATTTTTTTAATGTTCAATTTTTGTAGATTTCTCGTCGTGGTAGTAGTGTACATTCTTGGAGGGATGATCTTCCTTCACTTCTTCAGGGGGGCAGAGGGGGTGGAGAAAATACCGAATGTTACTTTTTGGAGAGAAGCTCCTGGATTGGTGAAAGTAAGTCATCCACGCTTGAACATTTCATTTCATTGACACTGTTTTACGTGTCATTGAAAACAAACAGAGATGGCCTACTCGCTTCAAAATTGAGAATTTTATATCATACTTTATCATGGTAAAACAGAATATGTCTTGTTATTCGATTGATTATGACATGCATAACTTTTTTCTTATAAAATTTAACTAATTGTAACTGTATTTTCATTGTGTATTTTTTTCATGTTTTGTCTTTACAGCAATATCTTTATATAAACTATACTATCTATCTATGCTATATCTATATCTGTCTAGGCTATATCTGTTAAAGCTATATCTGTTAATGCTATATCTGTTAATGCTATATCTGTTAATGCTATATGTATATCTATCTATGCTATATCTATATCTGTCTTTGATATATCTATATCTATCTATGCTATACTGTAATCTTTATGTTCATATTATCATCTTAATAACTATATTATTATCTTTATTGCATAGAATTCGTTTTCGAGTTCAAATTTATTGTTATTGTGGTCGCGATAATTTCATGAGTTTTATTCATCACTTTGCTGTAATTTGGGCGATATAATTATTTTAAGTGCAAGAATTATTGTGCTAATACGCTGTAGCTCTTGCGGTAGATAAGCCTAAGTTCAAATTTGTTGTTTGTCCTCTGCAGGATGGGTGTTTGTTTGTTGTCAACCCAATTCGAGCGGCTCTCTTTGGCTACAGCAACGTCTGACGGAATGACACACGTTGTATTGACTGATCAGCTGCTTTAACAGCACTACTAATCTTGAAATAAAACTAGAACAGAACATTATAAAAGAAAATAATACAATATAAACAACAGAGACAACCGATAGCTTCTAAACATTGACTAACGTACTGTAAAACATGAAATTTTTGCGTTCATATAATTGTGGTGAATTTCGTTATCTGGGCAAATTTGTGAAAAAAGCCATGTGCAGCAAAAAAAATGCCATAGATGCTATATAATGGATAGTCCTCAAAAAATGTGAAAAAAGTGCAGAAAAATTTATGAGCCAAAAAACCACCAAACAACATGCGCAGCACAAATTTCATGTTTTACAGTATATACATTCAATAATAGAAGACACATCGTCGTGAAATGAAATTATGAAATCGTTGGATTGTCAATTATTGCAGTATAATTACTAATCGGCATTGTTATTACCAATGAAAAATTATTTAATGTAATACAGTGTGCAACGAAACTTACACGAAACGATAGACTGAAACTCTTCTTTTCATATCGAGCATCAAAAAGCAGAAATACATGCAAATCCTCCATCAGTAATGCTACCAGTTCACATATATGGCCGATACTACAAGAAAACATAAATTAACAGATATTTAAAGATCCACTAACAGCATAATACATATTTTTAAAGAAATGAACACATGAACTAAATCAACACTTGCGTCAATAACTCCAGAGGGGTAGACATTGCCAATAAATTTTTTTACAAAAAGGAAGTTTATTATTAAGATAACTTCCTTGGCTATACAGCGGGACACGCAGCCACTGTGTTGAGGACACACGCTCCTACTCGTAGCGAGTCTAAACATCTATGCTGTAGCCTGTATACATGTACGAGCCTGCAAACTTGTCTTTGTATGAATGTCAATACATGTATCTTACACGTGATACCAAAAAATCACTAGTTATGTGGTGCAGGCATTTGTCACTGAATTTTCTTGCCCCAGCTTTAGGAAAATACCCAATAAATCTTCTTCACATTCTAACTATAACAATTATTATTGTGGTACTACACGGTGATTCAGAAAAACGGGAACCAGTAGAATGATCATTATTACTCAACCAATTGCCAATCGTTTTACATGAAACTTTTAATGTCGTAGGCCTATGGCATTGTACCGCTGCTCGTTAAATATTTATCTTGATTTCCATACAGTTCACTTTTGATCATAACAGCGCATCGTGGATGTGTGGAAAAAGCTGGACCAGCGCGTCATTGACGCGTCAATCAAGCAATGGCATGTTTTTGTGCATGTGTAGCAGCTAATTGTGGACAGTTTGAACACCAAGTAGAAATTCACTTTAATCGCCAATCTCTCTGGCATTATTGTTTCAAACATCATGTATATCGATTGGCAATTTTTAAATTATAATGATCATTCCACTGGTTCCAATTTTTGTGAATCACCGAATCACTCTCAGCTTTGTTTATTGGAATTCGCATCATCAACGTAGCCATACAATATTCACCCCTCTGCCGTCACAGACGCAACCATCATCAGCTACGCTTCGTCCTCTCAGCCACCAACACAAACACCCTCCCTCCGCTTCCCTCCCCAACGTACAACCTTCCACTCCCCTCCTCAAACAACACCACAGCAGGGGCGTCCAACTCATGTTTCCACATCTCCACATCCCCCATATGCTTCAAGGTGGGACTCAGCAACCTCACGCGACTGTTATAACAATCCGCGACGAACACGTGGTCGTATTTATCCATCGCGATGCAAGTGGGCGTGTTTAGCTGCCCCTCGCCGTTGGCCCCGCCCCCGTCGTATGATTGGACGATGCGCCCGGAAGCGTCTACAATACAGATGCGGTGTTGGGAGGCGCCCTGGTGACAGACGGCGTAGTGGGTGCTCGAGAGCTGGATCGTGTGAAGGGGGGAGTCGAGGGACGGGTCGAGGACGATTCGTTTGACGAACTTGCCCGCAGGGGTGTACTCCTAAAATATTAATTACTGTATGTACTGTAGAACGACGTGGAAAAGCTGGACTGAGAAGGATATTAAACCTAATAGATTAAGACATAAGGATGCGACGGATAGGCTGAAGTGGAGGGCGGTGTGCATGACTGCAAATGGCCTACCCCTACGTAAGCGGGGAATGCGGCCACAAATCGCATGTGCGCGTGTAGGCGTGTATGTACAGATTATGAAATTTTCAAGTGCAAGTAATTTTGGAAATTTCTCACAAATCGGTAACACTCGCAAAAATCGTATGCACAAAAATCGCCTCTCAGAAGCGCGAATATTCAGTGAAGTAAAATTTTTAAAGGGCAAAACTGCGTAAAAAACATGCAGAAAATGATCATGCTGAAAAAGATATTTTGCGCAATTGCTTGACCCGACCTGAATGCGTGAGGGGTATTCTGGGATGGCTTGGACCAGCAGTACGTTGGAACTGATAGACGACACGGACAGACGAGACCATGTCTCGCTTATCGACCACCTGCGGCAGCAGAAACAGGCATTAAACAGATCCACGCTTACCATTATCATAACAAGAAATCCGAAATGTCGATGCAACTCACACTATTTGAAAAACATGTTGATATTCTAGAATAAAAAAAAAATTATATTTCATATTATATGAATTTGCTGACTTCGTGGCGGGCAAAAAATTCATTTCACAAAAAATTCATTTCACAAATGAGTCCGCTATTAATGAAAAATGAATACTCATTAATTAAGTTTACAAATAAAAAATTGAAAACATTTTGAAGATTCTCACTAAAAAATTTAAATCACAGTTTTATGCATGTGTTGGATTAACTGAACTGATGGGCTAACCTGGTAGCCCTGCCCCCGGGTTGGTTAACCCTGTGTACAGCCCCATAGGAAGGCTCGCTGACGTACAAGCAGCGTTCCCGCTCACAGGCCGTTAGGTCCTCCGGGTTGCGCAGCCCCGACACCTGACAACAGCATTAGCAATATACAGAGTTCACTTTAGCCATTACAAAATATGAGTGACGTTACGCCTGCTGCTTATAAAACAGGAGTAGTGCACTCCTATGCCTTTCAAAAAAAGAATAGGCCTAGAGTAGGCCTACACCACCATCGTCCATTTTTACGAGTAATGCTACTCCTACCCATTTCTAAATCCGAAGAGAGCTTCAAAAAAACGTCGTTTTGGAGTACTACTCCTACTAAAGTTATCCCTGGTAATAGACTCCAAACAACAGCACTAACTGCACATATTAATCTAAAGATGAACATGTACTTCAACATTTATTGTCTACATTATATTGTTCATGAACAGAATGCAGGTAGAATGGTCGTACATATTATAAATATATATATATATATATCAGCTGCATGCAAAACAATTCAGCTCTCAGTTCTGCGCCACCCAACGCACCAGTTACCAATCGAATTTTGGAGTTAAGCCCTGTAGTAAGCCCCATAGGAAGAGTATGTAGCAACAACGTAATAAAAAATCAGTCGGGTTCAGTGCCTCGAAGCCAAGCAAACGACTGCTTTCCCTCTTGAACCTCCATAGCACTGCGATCCGATCCCCTAGCTCCAAGAAAAGATAAAAGTCTTGTCCTCTTTATCCCTCTCATCCTCCCCCTCCGTAACTCCCCGATCGTGTTTCATCTGGAGAGGAAAGAAGTACTCACTACTCACTGGTTGAAACGTCGACTCCCCTAGCTATTTTTCACCAAAATTCCATCCTTGTACTTGTAAAGCTTTAATTGATTTGATAAACGTAAATGCTTTAATTGATTTGATAAGCGCCTATTTATTAAATAAACGCTACATTATTAAGTGCCGTACTTGCACGGTTCGGGTTGGTTGGAAGGAGGTCGAGTCGTAGACTTGGATGTGGGCAGACTTTAGACGTGAGACGAACAGTTCTCCCGCGTGGACCGCCAGGCCACAGACGGCTCCCTCTGCCGGGAACACTTTGAGAACTTTGGGATGATGCAGCAGCGCCGTCACGGCCGAACTCAGCTCTACACAACGTTCAACAAATTCATGAAATTTAATGTAGTACGTCAACTTAACTACCGATGTGCTTAAATTAACTCCTCATTGGCTTTGCAGCATTATAGTGAAGAAAAATGGTGAAAAAGGCTTCGAAATAGCGCCATGCCAGATAGACTCGTCGAGGCTCGCTGCGTGTCGAGGAGGAGACTGGAGTGGATGCTTTGCTAAGCAAAGTCCCAGTCGCAAATCGCAGTTGCAAAGTCGCAAAGTCGCAAAGTGCAATTTAACTAAAATATCAGACTAAGGGTTAATAATGCCCCCTGCAGAACGGTGAAGAAGGATAATTGAATGGCAGTCCAGAAGGCACTAAGCACAGGTTAAGTTGAATTCACAGTGTAGTCATTTGTATTCATAGCCATCATTCTTCAGATTTAACCTACTTTGTGTGTGAAAATGATCAAACAATTACTGTAATTTTCTATCAACACTCCTTAAACACTTTTAAACAGATTCTGTAAAAAAAAAAATTTGATCTATCGCTACAAAATGCTTCTACTACATCATGAGATTGTATTCACGGGCTACGCAGCGTTCAAGCGAAAAAAGTTATGGTTTGACGTTCACAGACAGGGTGTCAAAAAATATCATGTCCTGCTGGCCCGTTGCATTTAGGTCGCGATAGCCCCAATACACGTAACTGCCGGGGCCATCTCGTTCTGTAGAAATTTATGCCAGGACGTCGGAAAATTATGATCGCCCCAGCAAACTTTCAGTGTGCCGTAACTATCTCTCTATATCAATGGCTATATATTCAAATAACTGAGATCTTCCCCTATTCAAAAAATAAAGAGATATATTAATGGTTACATATTCAAATAATCTAGATCTTCCCTTATTCAAATAACAAAGAGATCTTCGTCGAATGAGAATTCACCTCTAAAGTTGAGTTTTCCGACGAGATTCTTCACCTTGCTGGACGCGCTGAACTTTGGTGTGAAGGAGAGATCGACGGCGGACTGTGGGTGCGTGTTGTGCAGCTCCCGGACCCTGACCAGCTCTGCAGCAGTGGCTCTCAGCTGTTGGACCACTGACGTCTTGTTCGATGAACCCTTCAACCGGACCGCCTCACAGCGCTTCCTGCCAGATAGCAAATGTTCAAGCTTCATACTGATGTGCAGAAAATAGTTATTCTGGCACAAAAACTGAACTAAACACCGAAGCTAATTAACATGTAGGTATGCTATTTCTGCAGAAGAAATAGCCTGTAAAAGTAGGCTACTAGTGCAGAAGAAATACCGTACAAAGTTGGCTTTTTCTGGAGATAAAAAAGCTAAGAAACAGTAGGCCATATCGGCAGAAGAAAAGAGCCTGAAAAACTGGTCCAGTTCTGCACAAGAAATAGCCTACAAAAGTAGGCAGGGGAATTGTTCCCCTGCTTGAAGAGGGTAAATGAAAGTGAACCTGATAATATAATTTTACCTAAAGAGTTCCGCATTATTGAGATGTGCTTCAATTTGTTGGCACCTCGAGTCGACGTCACTGACGCGCTTGTTGCGTATCTCCTTCAGCTCCTGAAGCCAACCAAGCGCACGCATACATTCAGTCACGCCATACAAAAATATACACAAAAATATATACACAAATATATTGTGAAAATAACAGTGACGCCACACATAAATCAGAAAAATTTAACCAAATGAGGCCATTTCTGGTGTTATAAAATATTTCAATGACCCCTGTAAGGCGGGAGAACAAAGAACTGGCTTGCAGCTCCTCGGGCAAGTCGCAAAAGACGACTAAAGAAGGGGGAGCAGATCAGTGGCGGCCATCTTGCACAGAACCGGACTGAATAATAGCCTCAGTGCTACACACGGTCCCTAAGCTGCCAAAAAAACAAGAGCAAAAAACCACCCCTGTACAGTCAGTGTACACCCAGTGGCTGAAGTGGGCCGGATTCCGCCGGGTCTCAGACCCGGCACCTCATATTAGGGACCCGCCACCTCAAATGTGGGACCCGGCACCTCCAATCTGAGACCCGGCGCTTTCAATAATATTGGGATCCTGTTCCATAAACGAACGATCAGAATCTTTGACATTTACAGCAGGCTAACTTACTTAGCATAGGC